>JAGFML010000053.1:0-274920 GCA_021030945.1 Pyrenula aspistea | reverse complement strand
CGACTGTGTATTTGTGGGGGATAGAGGGGGGAAAGGGGGGGGGGGGGGGTGAAAATTCACTACCTTTAGACCGTCGGCTGGAAACTTAAAATACACAGTAAAGGGTGGCAGTCGCTTATAAAATATTATCTCGAGACAAGCTACAACGAGCACCGCGCGTTTCCGGACTTCGCTGTGAACTCTCCCACTCCTTTTTCACCGCTTCCCCCTGACCGCCTGCCTCGCCTTCCTCCCTACGTTCTTCCCCTTACGATCCTTCTTCGCGGCTGCCTTCAAGCCTCTCCCTGGTGCACCTCCCTTCCCACCCTTCCTCTTCATCATCGACCTCTTGAACCTCAACTTCCACCGATCCCCCCTCGTGAATTCTTTGACAGTCGTCCCCGCCCTCTCCGCCGCCCGTCCGATTTCCCAGTTCTTCTCCGCCACGCTCTGCCCGCTCGTCGGGTCGTACGGCTTCACCCTGCCCATCGCACGGTACTCGGACTCTGTGTGCTTCGTATACGGACGAGGAGGCACCGTCTCCACCTCCGCATCCGCCTCCCCTTCCCCATCCCCCTCATGCTCCGCAACCGCAGGCGTCCTTGCAATAGCGTACATGCCTAACCTCCTCCGCCGCACCGCGTTCGGTGGCGTCGGCAGCACCGAGAGCTTCCCACGCTGTGCGAGGGAGACGCCGATGTAGCGCCGCTTCGGGTGCAGCGCCGGGTCGCGGTAGTACCGCACGTAGCCGTGGGTGGTCGCGTAGATGGTGTGATCGCGGCCCAAGGCGCAGTTTTCGCCGGCGTGCCATTTGGTTCCTGATGCCCGCGAGCCCGTTCAGCCAGGAAGCAAAAACGAGGGAAACGATGAAAAGATAGAATGAATGGAGCAAAAGGAGGGGGATTTGGGACGTACCGCGTTGTCTGAAGATGATGTTCCCTGGGATGACGAACTCGGAGGCTGTCTTTTTGGCGCCGAGGCGGCGGCCGGCAGAGTCTTTGGGCCCGTTGGCGCGGGATTGCTGGGCGTGGGAGGCCGGGCGGGTTTGGGTCTGGGTTATGGTCAAGGAAGGGGAGGAGGTGAGGGTGAGGCGGGTGAGAGAGGCCGATAGGAGCGAGAGGTAAGGTTCGATGGCCCGGTTGGGCGTGCGTATCCTAGGCTGGAGCATGTTTCTGGTGCTTTGGATAGGTTGGGAGAGACGTTCGGGAGCTTGAATTGGAGCTCTGGTCGAAGAAAACTCCGCGGAGGTGAAGCTAGTCCTAATTCGGTAACGACCCCCAATGCCCATGTTGGAGCAAGCAGACAGCTTGCATCTTTCACATAATCATTTCTCTCCTTTCCATGAACTCTTTTCCCAGCTCCCAGCTCACATCCCTCACACCATGATTCTCCGAACTTTCCTCTTCGCCCTCCTAGGCACTTTCACACTCCTACTCGCCCCAACCTCGGCCCAATTCGGCAACATCTTCGAGCAGATGTTCGGCGGCGGCGGCGGACAACAGCAGCAGCACGCGCACGGCGGGAAGCAGAACGTCGCGAGCGATTCGAAGTGGTATCAGGAGACCTGGCAGAACGGTGAGTCCTTCTTCCCCCCTCTTTCCCCCCGGGCTTCTCCAAAGTAATGAATGGTCTTGTTTGGGGGGCTAACGGTTTTGGTGTGTTCTTAAGCGCACTGCTCAAACTACCTCTGTCCCGGGACGTTGGCGTGTGTCCATTTCCCGCATCACTGTCCGTGCCCCTTTTCGAACGTGGAGGACAAGGTGGAGCTTGGAGAGGGGATTGCGGTGTGCGCTAGTAAGGGAGGGTGGAAGGAAGGGGAGGCGGCGAGGAAAATTGAGTTGGCGAGGAAGGGGTTGTTGTGATGAATTATGACGGTTGAGAAACAATAGATGTTTGGCATTCAAATGCATTGCATCGCTTGATGGGGTATCTTAAAGACGGGTACACCACGCTATGCCCGAGATAAATCGACAGATGACCATTTAACCATCCCACAGACTACCCAGAATAAGGCTCTGACATATGTACTCCGTGCCAACAATCCTTGGTTTCTGGGCACCGTCATTCCAAGAAGTACCGCTGGATTTCCTCTTCCCCTTCCCTTTCATCTTTCCATCAAACATCTCCCGTGCGGGACCAACCTGGTCATTATCCACAATGACCCAGTCAACTTGGTCGGATTTCCCCTGCGATGTCACAAATTCTTTAGCAAATCTCAGATCGTCCACTCGAACTACCCTTGAAGCCGCCAAGGCCTGGCAGAGAAACGAGTATGTTAGACCCTTCTCTTGTGCCGACTTTCGGCCCATTACGAGCACGGTAGACTGTCCGTCGAAAAACTTTGGAGCATTGTTCAGCATGTCCTGTAAGGAAGAGCTCGTTGGGTCTCGCGAAGGCAAAATCCTCGACTTGGTCGCACCGTCGAGATCAGCACTCTCGCCGGCAGGTAAAAGATACGGCCCCCAGTCTAAAATCAGGCCCTTCTCTGCGCAACGTTCGATCCACTTTCCACTCAAACAGGGAAGTCCTAAAGCCAGAGCTTGCATGTATTTCGGCTTTCTTGTATGTTTATCCGTAATTAAAGCTGCAAAAGTGTATTGTGTAGCATTTGGCAAAAGATAGAGACCACTGGGAGCGGCGTTGTCACTTTTCGGTCTCCTTGTTGGCGTCACTGGAGCGGAAGAGGGGGTTTTGAACAGTTCTTGGAATCCTTCCGTGAGAATTTTACCGCCGTTGCTGCGAACGGTCCTAAGTAGAGAAGATCTCCTTGCCTCATTGGAATAAGAGATGGAAAAGGTCATTCCGGCAAAGATACCAGTAGGATTTGAGGCAACCGAGAGCGAAAGTGAGCTTTCTCGGTGACGTCCAACCTGACCAATCGGAGTGGAAGGTCTGTCAGCCAGGATTGATGGACCCGCAGCCACAGTAGGGTCGCTTTTAAACTCATACGGTCGATCTTCCAATTGTCGCCACATGTTACTGTCCAAGTAGATATTTGCAATGGCCACCTCGGCTAGATTCTCTGATTGAACATTGACAGGAAGGCTCTTTCGCTGTTTTGGCGCTAGTGTCAGAGTCGTGTTCCCAAACACATCCGTGACTGGAGCTTCCGACTTGTCCTTACCGGATGGAACCTCTTTCTTGAAACCCTTGATAATATGCGCCACTTTAGGAAATCCTTCAGCCTCAACCTTGACCTGGTCTCCAATTCTCAACTGCAGACGCCGGACACCATATACGTCAATAACATCTGGCTCGTATCCTGGCCACTGTATGATATAGCGAGAAGGCTCATCCGCAGTCATGCCAAGACATCTCGCAGGATAGTAGGCTCGCACCTTACCGTGGAAGCATGCAAAGACTTGATTTGGAGCGCTATTCTCGGCCTCGTCAGGCGTTGATGGCTGAGCCTGGCTAGGTGACGAAGTCTCTGCTTGAGCTGGTGCTGGATTGTTCGCCTGCTCCGCCATAGGGGAACTCCTCCGGGCGATTCCCAAGTTGCCATGCAGAAGGACATCTGGAGCAGGGAGCTCTGCGGATCTGGGTGGTTTCGCTGAAGATCTTGGATTAGCAGGACTAGCTGCTGCATCTAAAGCCACACTATTTATCGTGTCTTTGTCTGTTTGCTCGTTCTTTGCCTGTTTCTTCGTTACGGAAGCTAGTTTATTTCCCCTTGGGTGATTGTCCTTTGCCGCGGATGTCTGAGCTCTAGCCGATTTCCCGCTTGATAACCTTATAGCCTGTGGCGAGGGAGATGGTTCGACATCCCAGATCTGATCTGAGGGCTTGGATCGTACTCCGGGTCTTCTAGAAGCCGTTCGAGGAGTCTTGAGGGTTGGTACAGGTAGGCCCTTGTCTTGGATTTCAAGATCTGACGCGTTTTTTGGGTTAACGTTCTCAATCCTGGTAGATTTTTCAGCAGAAGCCGGCTCTGGATTCAATTGCCTCCGTTTTTGCGATCTACCTGGTTGGACAATTGGACTGGAGCTTCCCACTACATGTTCAAATTCACGATCAACATTTAGAAGACTGTCAAAATTCATGTCCACGTCACCGGCAGGATCATGTGGCGAGGGTTGCAGGAGGATCGAGGTCATGGCTTTGCGCTTTTTACCACTTGGGCTTGCAATCAAGGCTTGGAGATGAGTCTGCGCAGTCTCGTAAGAACTAGAGCCTACTTTGTTCACAACACTGCCCCCGTGTGTAGATGCTGACGGCGCTGAATTCAAAGCTTGCTGACCGTGGCCTTTCACTGCGTTTTCAAACATGGTGTCTTGTCGGCGCGATGAGCTTGTCTCAGGAATTGTACCCGCAGGAGCAGAGCTTGAAATGTCGTTGCTTATCTTTTCAGCTGCAATCTGCTCGCTAGCTGCAATAGAGGCATGAACATTGGTGCCTGTAGAAATTTGAGGCGGAGCTGACTTGGCACTCGAGACATCTGTGTCCATATCATTTTCCGCTTTCTCCTTGGCTATGTTATGATCTATGATTAATCCCGGGGCCGTCATTACAGTTTGGCCAAGCTTGTGCTTTGGACTTTTGTGTCTCCCTGAAGGAGCTTGTTGCTGTGTTCTGGCAGGCGATTCCGAGACGTAAGAACCCTGAGGAGGGTATTGTGATTGTGGAACATACTCTCGTACATCGTCTGATGAGGGCACAGCTCGAGCATTGATCTTTGAAGTAGCAGCTCGCCTGCCTTGTGATGTTTGAGAATCTGCAACGGCAAATTCAGTGTCATTCGGGACATCATTGGCTGGACTAGGCAATGGTGAATTTGTGTCTGACGTTGCGCTGATATTCCTGGGATCGCGAAAGGACGGGCTTGTTTGTGGAACCGCGTCGTTTCCGCTCTGTAGAGGGCGAGCGTTTGTATTTAGAACTTGCACAGCATCAACATCAAAGTTTTCCTTGTCTTCCTCGGTACGTGTTAAGTCGCGACCAGACCTTTTCCTAGACAAGGTTTCCTGGTCAGGCTCTTGGTCTGTTTCCGCTTCACTCTCATCTTGCACCTGTCCGAGCTCGGGTTCTTCCTCATCATCAGACACCGCTACGCCGTTTTTATGAGGAAATCCACCAGGTTTCAGTCCTTTGCGAGGAGGGGGAGAAGACGGTATATTCCTTGGAGGAGATGATGTTGCTGAAGAGCTCCGGGGACGCTGTGGCGAGGAGACAGAGAAACCGGTTCTCCCTCTCAGCTCAGTCAGCTCTTTGTTTCTCTGGCGATCTCTTTCACAGTCGAGCTCGGGCTTTTCGGCGAAAGGAGTTCCATTGTCGGAATCTGAGCTGTCATGAGCCGGATCTGAAGTAATCCTGTCTAACTCGGCCAACCGCTGTCTCTCCTTCTGTGATTCATCCATAGAAACATATCGAGTGTAAGGCTCCGAGCCTATCCGTCGTAAGCCATCCCGTGCAAGCATTGGTGATGATAAGGAGCCGGAGGTTGCTGGCCGACCTTGCAAATCAATATTTGGAGACGGTCGATCTGATCGGAGCTCTGATTGTAATCCGTTGACGATGGGAGATGTGCCATCGCCTTGTGTCGCCGCGAACGCTTCACTTAATCCTAGTCCTTTTGCGGGTGTCTTGCCTGCACTCCTCAATTGTGGAATCTTTGGCAGCTGGGGAGACTCAATGGTCTCGCCTCGAAAGGTTCGCTTCTTTCCAGCGGTACCAGGAGTCTTGAAGCGCTGCGACTCTGGGAACTGTGGCACACGAAATTGCGTTTGCGTAGGCGAAAAGTCAGAACGCGGCTCTGCGTCTTTATTATCTTCGTCGTCCTTCTTTCGAGGGTCTTTGGCTTGCTCGCGCAGGTCAGACACCAGGTCAATATGCCCATCTTCGCCCGGTCTGTATGTCCTTTGGGTAGTACCAGCATCTTGCGTGTTCCTAGGCTGCCATTCCGCTTTACCTCTTGTCTCGTGACTTCTATTCGCGAGAGTTTCAAAGACGGACGGGGAGATCGGCTCGGTATCATTCGACGCAGCGCTTCGCTGGCTCATTTTCTTTCTTCGAAGCTCCTCCAATTCGGGCAGCGATGGACCCCTCTGAGATTCCGTCTCAGTTCTTAACCTCTCAACCTCCGAATCAGGCACCGTACTCCCCAGCTCGGGCTGCGAGACCGCGTTTTGATCATTCGTCACATCCTGGGAATGGTCTCGCGGTTCTTGAGGCGATTGATGTGGGCCATGTGAGGTTTGCTGGGCGTTTGCAGATCTGTTGTTTGTGTTGCCTCTTCTTCTGGAATAGGTCTTCTTGTGTCTCCCAGATTTTCTCATCGCGTCTTGTGATCTGGCCCAAGGCAAAGGCTACGTGCAGGGAAGATGACGCGATTAGCCTCAACCTTCTCACCGGGATCCGCACGGACGAACAAGGGTCTTTTGGCATACCTGCGAGCTCAGAAGTTGCTCTTTCAACTTTGCAAGCTCATGGCTGTCAGGCCCGGAGTCCATCTGCAACCTACGAGGGACGTTGCAGAAGAAACGGAGATCGTGTAGGCCATTGAGGTGCTAAAATAGATGGTATGGAACCATCATGGTTACTTTTTTGGTGAAGCAGGGGAGTCCCCGCAATCGCGCCAGGGTACGCGGTGCGCGTACAGTGAACAAAGCCCGCCAATGAGTAGCCGGCAATTTCAATGAAGCTTAGCATGCACAAAAAAATACAAAAGGTGACTTGAATGGGTCGGCAATGTTGAACTGGGCCATTAAATATCATACCAATATGTGTGTGTATGAGAAGGAAGCCATGAAGTGAAACGAATCACTCGAGCTACAGTGAGGATGGAGAAGATATGCTTGTGGCATGTGATTGAACTCGAAAGCAAGGCCAAAATCGTCCAGATTGATGGCTATGACCAAAATATCCGAAAAGGTTCTGTGCACTTTCCAACTCCCGTGTATGCTGCGTTCAGAATAAATCACGCTAACCGCGCCGTCCAGCCCAATGCTTGATCCCATCCAATGCAATTGTATCGTGTACACTCTCCAATATCGTAGCAGGTAGTCATGTTATCGTAGATTTGGGCAGTGGCATCCAATCTTGCGCCGTGGTGACAACAATTCTCACTCCCTATGTCGATTCGGTGTCCACCGCTTCACAGACACTTCCCGAACTTTATACCTTGAAAGCAAAAACGCAATGTCCGGCTCCTTTGGCGATTCTAGAGCTTCCACCGGTGGCGGAACGTCCACATAACAAAGGATCAAATTCTTCAGAGCGTTGCTTTGCACTCGATTGACGCAGTGCAGCCACCACCAGTTTTTGCTGCTTTTCTTATCCGCTTCTCGCTTTCGTGACTCATTCTCGGACCAGTATAAATCAGTGAAGGATGGTAAGACAACGACGGCATATTGAGCATGGGAGAAAGCCGGTCCACGGTTGTACAGCAGATAATCTACTGAGAATTTGATGCCAGAACGAACGACCCATCCTAGAGAGCGAAAGTGGTGATAGGCTGCGTACGACACCAGAAAAGGATCGTCAGGCTCTGCCGGTGTCGCAATCGACCGTGGCGGGAAATAGGAATGGCGTCGGAACAGAGCTAAAAGCGAAGTTGGAGGAAGTTTTACTGATCCGTCATCGCAAGTGACTTCGAGAACACCTAAGCCATATGAGAGAAAGAAAGCTTCCTCTTGGGATAATTGCAGATGCTCTTGACTTTTAGTTCGGGAACTTGAAATGCTTCTCGTATCCTTTGGTTCAGACGTAAGCCCTGGACGTTTAAGCGGAGAGATTGTTGGCCCGCTTAGGTCAAACTCTCTAGCTTCAATGGTTGGTGAGAATCGAACTGTCTTCACTCTTCCATCCGAGCATGTGCGTTTCGGTTTCGGCTGATGATCATGAGAATCAGAGTATGACGACGATGGAGGTGTGGGTGGGGGATTCGAGATCGAGGTTTTCTTGAAAGTCTCATAGCCATCGGCCTGCTCGTTGGTCTTTGTATCCGTCACTGCGAGGCTCTCGGGCTCTTCATGAACGACTTTTCCAGCGTTACCGAGTAGTGGCGCTTCAGGTGTCAGTATAGAATAGTCAGCGTTGCCGTCAGACTGATTTTCCTCCCTTAGTTTCTGCTCAATAGCTTCCTTCTCCTTCTTTGCTCTTTCAAGCTTGAGGAGCCTCCTTTCCTCTCGCCGTTCATCCCTAGCCTCTTCACTGGTACTTTTGCTCTTATTCTGTCGTTCTATCCATGACGGTTCGCTTCGGCTCAAGCTTCCCTTCCCGAAGAACCCCATCTCCCATAGCGCCCTGATACTTTCCGGATCGGTAACATGGATAGCTCCCGTCGCCGAAGAGAAATAGCCTTTATGCATCGGTTGAGAAGGCGGCGCTAAAACTTGAACAAGGTATGACAATGCAATGGCAACGACTGACAATGGGTTGTGGGGAATCAGTGTCGGGAGAGGATAGACTCGGAGGGGGAGAGCATGTCGGTGAATGTAGTTGTAGTTTGGACGTCGTTGCTTTTGCTGTGTAGGCTTCTCTGGCTCGAAGGAAGGAAGGTTGGGTGGCTTTGCAGCCAGCTTCGGGTCATAAGCTTCACCCATCGTTACCTTGTGATCATATCAGGCGGGCAATCTGATGTTTCACATGTAAGTATGAATTTGACAAGCCTGCTACGCATTTGCAAACCACTTCAACAATCAGATACCGTTGTAGTCTATAAATTGAAGGCCTGCATCGACACCAGGTCTAGGCACCAAAAAAGACTCATCATTGGAGATGTTAGGGAGAAGGCATGAAGCGAACGTACCTGAGTGAAACCCCGCGAAGCGGGTGACCAGCGTTTCTAGTATGGCGAAGTAATGCTGGTAAAACAGACGGAAAGATCAGATGATCAGTGTCTTAAGCCTCCATCCACCATATACACAACCGTCAACGTGTAGGGAAACGGTCGAAATAAACTCGAGGTGGTGTTGTGGAGCCAAAACTCTCTTCGATGACTGTTTCCAGAATTTCCCACTCCCCCACAGAAAGCCCGCAACAAGGGTCCTCGGGTAAAATTCCGCTTTCTCCCACCGAGCAGTGGCATCCAACCATTCCGCAAAAATTTCGTCAATAACTCCGAGCTCATTCGTGTGGCTTTCTATCAAATTTTCTCATGTAAGCTTGCCGTATCATTCCGTGCGCGATTAACCATCTGACTAAGGAAGTTCCGTAGTGATGCATTTGATGTACACGGAGGACCCGGCAACGGGCAAGCGAACCTATACCCTGAAAAAAATTCTTGACGGGACTGTGACAAAGTCTGCTCATCCGGCGAGGTTTTCGCCTGATGACAAGTACTCGAGGTAAGAAGAATGAGAGCAGAGGAGGCTCTGATGGGTCTAAACCCGCGACGAAGCTGATAAAGATCGCAGGCATCGGGTTACGCTTAAGAAACGATATGGCCTGCTTTTGACACAGCAAGGTAAGAGCCGTTATCCAGTTGCTTGCAAACAATCATAAAGCTGATCCCGCTTCAGAAGTAGTCAAGAAGGAAGAGAAATAAGCGTCCGTAGGGGTTTGAAGGCATGGTGTCTGGCGTCGACGATATCTTTTAAGTGTATTGTGCATGCCGTCCACACAAATCATAGGAAAAATCATTAGTGCCTTGTGCCTTTTTATTGATGAGAGCTCTATCATCTCCTCTTCTTACTGTTGACTCCTCTCCCTGCTCCCACTCTTGGCTTTCCCCCCGTCCTCTGCCTATCCCCACTCAAAATGTTCGGAAGCACATCCTCGTCCATCAAGTCCTTCCTTCTCACCCTATCATGATCCGCCATCGCCCTCACATACTCCTTCTGATCCGGCGCGAGGATCAGCTCGGTCCCCCATCCGCCCTTCCCACCCCCTGACCTCGGCCCCTTCCACTTCTGATTCGAGCTCCCACCTACTGGTTTCGGGATCGAGTACACATTTCCCTTGTTATTCCATTGCATATTCCTCTTCAAATGCATTTTCACCTCTCCCTTATCGTTCGTCGTACACGTCACTCGTGTAAGCGTGGGCTTTCCACAGCGTGGGCAGAACTGTTTGGTAACGTCCCTGCAGGTTGCGAAGCAGCCATGGCAGCGGAGTATGGTAGTACGGATCTTTTGAATGCGTTTGCACGTCGTGGAAGAAAGGAGGTTGAGCTTCATTTGGAGGAGGAGGTTTTGCAACGCAAAGTCACCAGTGATCGTAGCGACCTGCATGGTTTTCATTTCGGACTTCGAGGACAGTGCGGAGCCTTCGTCTTTGGCCTGGTGCTTCTTGAGGTTGGAAGGTGTGATCCAGCCGCCCGTGTCGTCTTCTGACGAATACTCGTCATACTGCTCATCAGCTGTTTGAGGTTCTGTGGGGACTTCAGTGCTCGTTTGAGTTAGGCCAAGCCCAGGTTCATCAGCTACGCCTTCCCTCACAATTTCCCCTACTGTGCTGGATCTTCTTTCGGCATGGTCTGAAGCCTCCAGTATATGTGATACTAAGGGAGGCAGCTCGCCGTTGTGAGGTTCTCCCAAGGTCGCTACGTCAGGCCTTTTCTGAACATCCTTCCTATTCACATCCAGCTCTTCTAAACCATGTGTAGCCTTGGCGATATATTCATCACCTTTAACTTGCTCTCCTCCTTCTCCGCCTTCATCACTTCCCTCCTCTCTCCCTTTCTGATTTGTCTCCCATGCCAATCCTACAACCTCCAAATCCGTCCCACTCAGTACGTTCAGATCCCCTGTCTTCCTCGCAAACTCCCTCACAGTCCTCAGACTCTCTTCATTCGGCCTCCTTACCTCTAAGAATGGCCCGTAGATGTTCTCGATCCGGGACCGGGCGGCAGGGTCGCGGATTTCAGCGAGGACGGATGGTGTAGTAAGAAGGACGTGGGCATGGGTGAGGAGCGTAGAGAGCGGAGGCTGTGAGAGAAGTAGCGGAGATGTGTCGAGGATCAGGATGTGGACTGGTTTGGAATTTTCGGGGGGGGAGGCATCAGGTGGTAGCGGTTCTTGTTGGATAGCTGGGCCTGGGGTGCTTTGAGGCCCAGGTGATGAATGCGGTTTTTCTATAGCGCTCGAGGTTGTGGATGACAGGGCTGCCGCATAGCTTGCCATACTGTCGTGTCTGCCAGGCTAGCGGGCTCAGGTCTCTGGTAACAGCAAGCCCCACGGAAATGTTGTTCAAAGAAAATTTCGGCAGTGGGTGCGGGGTCCCACGAAGGCTTCCAGTGTCTGGGCGCGATTAAGCTTAAATTTAGAGCAGCCCGCGATCTTCTCAGGGGTCCGTCATGCCGTCATCTATCCTTGGAACTCTTTCTTAGAAGCAGACGAGATGTTCTGATCCAGTAGGTATGATTATCTCGCTCACAGGTCTCAATTCCATCAATTGCTTCCCATACTATTGGTCTATCTACTTAACCTCTTGAAAGCTAACCCGCCCTCCTTCCATGCCCCCTCTCCTACGTCACTCCTTCAACCCATTCACCACCGCGCTCCGCTCCCTTTCTATCTTTTCTAGCATCATGTCCTCCACCTCTGCCTCCACAGAAAGCCCACCTCTCAAGATCCGCCGCTACACTCCTCCCCAGCCCAACTCTCCCTTCCCCTACACCTTCTCTGATCTCACCCCAATGGATGCCTCGCCGGACTCCACATTCTACGATACACCCCGTTTTGTAACCCATATCGACGACAACGCTATCTCCTCGCTACGTGCTTACTACTCCCAAGCACTTCCCAAAAAAGGGCGCATTCTCGATCTCTGCAGCAGCTGGGTCTCGCACCTCCCTCCAGAGCACGAGCGAGCCGCGAAGAGCGGAGAGCTAGACGTGCTAGGAATCGGGATGAATGAGAGTGAGCTGAGGAGGAATCCCGTACTAATTGGAGGATGGCGGGTGTGGGATCTAAATAAAGAGCCAGAGATCCGTCTACCTGATCCTCCGCAGCCCAAGTCTGAGGCAACCAAAGGTGGGACGCAGCTTGATGCGGCGACGTGCGTGGTTAGCATTGACTACCTAACCCGGCCGCTTGAGGTGCTCTCATCTCTCCGTGAACATGTGAATGGAGGGGGAATGGTGCACCTTGTGATTTCAAACAGATGTTTTCCGACGAAGGCCGTGGGGCGGTGGTTGAAGATCGGAGAGGAGAAGCGGTTAGAGATGGTTGGAGACTACCTGTGGTGGAGTGGATGGAGGGACATTGAGATCGTGACGGTGGTGGAGGGAAGCTGGATGAGAGATCCACTTTGGGTAGTCAGGGGGAAGAAGGAGGAAGGGAAAGGTGGCAAAGAGTAGCGTTTGAGGAGGAATAGGTCGAGCCATAACAGGATCTCGATATCAGCAACCCAGCCCAAGAACTTTTGGATTGTCAGAGTGTGGACGACGCCGTTGGAAATACCAAGACGACACTCAAATCTATACTTTAGCCACCTCTGGTGCGCCAAAACCAGATTTCGTGATAATCCTAAGAGTCAAAACCGCTATCGTCAGCTCAGTAAATTTTTAATTCACTCCCATCAATCGCCACCGAGAATCTCCCACAACCTCGCTCCATCATTCCCAACAAATTTCTGGCCCACGACATTGACCAAAACCACGTCACCTCCTACTTCCCCAAGGAATATCTCCTCTTTACTTCCTTTAGGGAAAACTTTTCTCCACTCCCCCCAAATATCGTACGCCTCCTTGCTCCATGCCCGGAAACTCTCCTCCTCAATGATGGTCGGAGTCACTATCTCTTTTCCTCGGAAAACCCCCCACGTTACGGCGTTGCAAGTGTTCGAGTCCTTAGAGGACTGCTTGCTCAATGTCGCTGATGGACGGCGACCGTCGGACCCCGGAAGTGAGGCTGAAGATTCGAATACTTTGTCCTTGTTTATAGCGAACCAAGACACCTCGTCTTCGCCATATTTGATCAGTTTGGGGCGCAGTTTCTCCTTCCAGGTCCTTGAAGAAACGAAGAACTCGACGAACGCCTTCTGGAAAACAAAACCTTCGCCAGGAGGTCCCCACCCAAAGGTCGGGTCATCAGATCGTTTCCCGTTGACAGCGGGTTGAGATGCTATGGTCCACAGACTTTTCCTCTGAATGAGATTTAGCAGCTCCGTTCGAATAGTAATTGTTTCTGCCCTTAATGGGCCACCTTGTGCGGAGCTCATGTCGTTTTCGTCGGACCATGGCACGCAAGGGATCTGTCCATTGAAATGTCGCGTAAAAATCTCTGTGATATCCTCCCGAGACTTCGGAGATCCCCACAAATGCCTAGCCTGGGGGCGCGTCACGTGCAGACTAGGTCCATAGCCATCAATCTCACCGAAAGCGGGGGATGAACTTGGGCCCCAGCGGCCGTTGGGGAAGTCGTCCCAGGTAGCTTCCCGACCGAGAGAGCCAAGACCTTCAGAAATGAGAAGGGTGTTGCTACGGTTGGAATGGGCGGCAGGAAGGCCAGAGCCGATGGCTGGCGCTTCATGGATTTGGGTAGTGGCATTAGAGCTACTACGGGAGACTGGACGGGCAGATGACGAGACTTGATCAACAATAAGGCGGTTGTGGGGTTGGGAATTCAGGGCAGAGGAGCGCCGGTGAGAATGGCGGCGGGTGCTATTATCTGCAGTAATACCATTTGGCGTGGCGTTTTCGGCGCTAATATTTACGTCGACGATCACGTCGGAGTCGTCGTCAGAAGAGTCAGGTGTAGGAGATTCGGTGGAAGGCGGAATGAGCTTGCATCGTTCTAGAATGAACGAGACAGACTTTTCAAGGTTGAGCGTGTAGAAATGGAACCCTCTTGGCACAAACGAAGGAGATGGAAGCGGTTTCATGCCTTCGACTATTTCTGAGAGTATATCGAGGCCAACTTTCTTGACTGCCTCGTCATCATTCTTGACTGCATCTATCCGGGCTAAAATTGGCTCTGGTATTTTGACGTGGCTAAGTTTGGTGATTCTTTTGAGAATCTGGTAGCTTTGGATGGGCATCAGACCAGGTATGATAGGGATGTTTTTGAAAGCGCCTGAGGTATGAGACCGCAAAGTATGTTCATATCTAGCGTAAGCCTTCAAGTCATATGTCAACTGGGTCATGATAAAATCGGCACCGGCTTGAGTCTTCTCAACAAGATACGGTAGATCTCTCTCGACGGACTGATGCTCTGGATGAGATTCGTCCGCATGACCTTCAGGATAGCCTGCGACGCCGATGCAGAAGTAGTCCCCATGGATCTTCCTTATGTACTTCACGAGATCAACAGCCCAATTGAAATCTTTGTTGCTATCATCCTCGTCATCGACGTGGTACTCTTCACTTCGCGGTGGATCTCCTCGTAAGGCTAAGATGTTTCGTATCCCCAGGGTTTTCGCTTCTCGCAGCGCCTCGTCGACCAATTTTCGGTCCATATTGGTGCAGGTCAGATGTAAGCATGTTGTCAATCCTAATTGTCGCTGGCAAATGTCTGCTAATTCAAGTGATTTTGCAGCCGTACTCCCTCCCGCTCCCCAGGTGACAGTGACGAAGAGGGGATGGAGCGCTTCAGACATGCGAGATAGACGGGCTTGAAGATTTGCCAGTCCAGCTGGCGTTTTGGGTGGGAAGAACTCCAGAGAGAAGTAGTTGGCATCGGATGGAAGAGCGGCAATCTTGTCCGTAAGCTTCTCCATGTTGGTTGTGGATAGTGTGAAAAATTGACAGAGATTGAGCTTGAGTCCGGGGGTACCTTTAAGTCACAGTAATCTATCTTCGGTCAAATATCACTGTGGTAGTCGTCGAGGTAATTTCACAGAATTTATTGTCATAAGGTGGATAATCACTTTTCAGAGGCTATTGTAAGCATCGAAATGTTACTTTATCAGATACCCTAAAGGGTTTGAAGTAGCAAATACGCAGTATAACTGATTCGGTGCGCAGGAGCTCATCGGCGACTTTCATGATGTGTCAGAATTGGAGACTGAGGAGCGTGGCAATACAGTTGAAAACTTGATACAAGTAAAGGGGGTCAAGGGGCTCAGCGAGACGTTTTGGTACATAATGTCAATATCTGAGACTCGTAAATATCTCTTAGCTTGTAAATAAATAGCTAAATCACCCGTCTAGAGGTCTTTAAGGTGTTATTAGATAGAACTTGAAAGCTGAGAACGAAAGTTGGTCCCTAAGCACCGTTGCACAAGTCTAGGGTTTCCCTTATGGTATTTGAGTCTTCGTGCGTGGCCGCAACATTGCGGTGCGTCTCCGCTGTCTCGAGCTTACCGATAGTCAAATTTAACTGTCCTCCGCCCTCTACCCGTGTCAAAGGATAGTCGACTCTTTCTTTCAGCACAAATATCATCACCCTACGGATCGTCTGATACACGGCCACCGTGATTTTACCGTATAGAGTGATGATGGAGATGATCGAATCTTCCCTAGCCTATTAAGTACACGGGAAAGTCTCTCGCTCGACCGGATGGCCTCCAACGGCTTTCACGTCGACATTTCCTTCCTCCTTTATTACACTTTTTGACCGATATCGTTTTGGAGCTGATTTGCAACCAGACGCGTTCAAACCCTATATATCACCCAAAGTGGAGAATTAAGTGAAGTATTGGGGAAACTGTGGTTGATTAACACCGTTTCAAGTCGGCGAGAATGGGGCGAGACGGACAAGCGAACAGGTCACAACCGTCCGGCATCGCCTATCTAGGACATGCTAGACCATCTGTTCACAACTTCGGCTCCACAACACAAACATGCTCGCAAAGATGTTACGAAACAATTTTCTTTTGGCCCTCTCCAAGCCGGTATACTTTTTTTTGACAAAGGGAAGCCCTTATATTGTTGGGGTCTGGTCTGATTCTAGAGGCCGGTCGAGCGCGATGTTACAGAGGGAGTTGTAACCCTAGCCAGCAAGTTCGCGCAATTAATGTTGTTCAACAGCCATCGTAAAAACCTACTCGGCCTGGCGCTCGTTTCTCCTGTCGCAGATAGATACAACAGGTAAGGATAACACAAACCTCAATGTGGTAAACCGACTTCGTTCCAAAATATCAAAATAATGTATAAGAACGCTTCGATGGAACTCTCCAAATCCCCAATATGTACCTGTTCAACCTCACTCAGTCACTCTTTTATAACCTACACAGTCGTTTAACTAAGTTCAACTATATCCATTTACAAACAAAAATGCATTCCTTCACTTTCACCTTCCTCACACTCCTTTCCTACACTACCTTAGCCCTCACCACCCCCACTTCCCTCTTCCCCCGCCAAAACTGCACCCCTTCCCCCGACGAGCAAGCCGCCCTCGACACCAACAACGCAAACCGCACCACCAAGGGACTCCCCCCCTTCACCTGGGACTGCACCCTCGCCGCCGACGCCACCCAATACGCCCAGTACATCGCCGGCATAAGATCCATGACCCACAGCGGCTTCCCCAACCAGGGCGAGAACCTTGCCGTCAGCGGCGAAGGCCCCTGGTCTCTCGCCGGCGCAGTCGAGTTCTGGCTCGACGAGGTCACTCTGTACCACGGCGAGTCCGTTGGGCAGGGCGACTTTGAGGCGTGGGGGCATTACACGCAATGCATGTGGAAGAACACGACAGCTATGGGGATGGGGTCTGCATTCGGCATAGATGGGCGGCAGTATATTGTGGGGAGGTACACTCCGGCGGGGAATGTGGCTGGGCAGGCTCCGTATTGATGAGCGGGATGTCGATTTCCGCCTTGGCAAATGGTGAACCCGTTTACAGGGGGGGGTTCGGTCCAGGTCCCGAAGGGCATTTCCTGTCCTCTTCTGGCGGGTGAGCGTCGCCGCTCTAGGCTCGTGCGACCCGGAGTGACGGGTGGGCGTTCTGTTGATAGCGTCGGTGCGAGGCAGGGTGATGCCCGGGTGTTGCAGAAGGGTGAAGCACTACGCACACGGCTCGTTACGTACTATCTGCAGATTAGCTAGAAATCAAGCTCCATTCTGTCCATAGACGTACTGTATCCGTGACAATGGCCGCCCTTCAGTAAGTTATGTACTGGTGACCGAGTCTGTATCTATTCTGATTCCCCTAGGCGTGCACGGGTCCACTCATCCACGATTGAAGCTTTACAAAGTACCCAACATAGTTAACTATTAACGTACACTAGGAATCTTAATGAGACAGGATTCAAGAATAATGTTCGCCTGCAATGTATACGGTCAAAGCGTTTTGAGTACATACCGCTCGACAGAAACGAGGCTTGAGTCATAGTAGCAGTCCAATCCATTAGACGTTTGGGATTTTTGATAAAGGCCCACCGCTTCAACGATAGAGTAAGTTGGTCGACAGAGGGAAAAAAACTTATTCGTGCGATTCAGAGTGTAGGTAAATGCTTTGCATTGATAGAATATGTCACATATCATACATGGCTAGATGATCCTTTTTGAAAAGTCCCCTATACATCTAGCATCTGATTACACCAATGGCCCGTCGACTCCGGCAGTGACTCATGAAAATTCGTCGTCCCGTCTGACACTTGCGCCTGATCCGCTGTAATAGGGCACTGATACCTCCCCGTCGCTATGATGTCGAAAAAGCAATGTAAAAGAAAGTGCCAAAACTCAAACACCATCAGGGGTACACTTTTTTTCGAGGCGCTTATTGGGACAATTATGGTAATGATTACGACTCAAGGAAATCATCGGCGTCTTTCTGATCCCTCTCAGCTCCATTCTCGGCCCGTTCTTCCTCATGGGCATCATCAAGTGCGTCAAGCGCCTCTGTCGCATGACTTGTTTCTTGTTCGTCGGCTGTGGGCAATTCGTTCCCGGTCTCATCTCCATCTTGATTCTCGTGGGTATCACCATCTTGATTGGTCATTTCAGCAAACATGTCATCTTCGTTGCCTTGCGGAGGGGGTGAGCTGTCCATCATTCGTTCGGCCTCTGCCGCAGTGTCGGCTAGACCAGCGCGCAGGTCTCGATCAAACTCGGGTTCTTCAAACAGCGGTAACGCATCGTGTTTGTTCTTGAAGCCATCTGTTGCAAATCCATTGTCGCGCATGGGACCAAGGGAGGTACTTGACTGTGCAAATAGAGGTGATCCTTCTCGATGAGCTCCTGAGTATGGATTGTCAAAGGTGGTGTCGTCTTGAGACATCCCCATTGTGCCCGGGGGAATATCGAAACCAGTTTCCCCAGGCATACTCCCACTGTTTGCTTGCCTTATCATACCCGATGGTGTCCCTGTCCGACCTAAGACTTGGTCTGAGGGCGAACCAGGGCTTGATGGCTGAAGTGACAAAGAATTTTGCGCCTTATTCAGTGCGTTATCGGTGCTTTTACGCTTGACAATGTGAGCCTTGGTTCTCAGATGCGTTGGGAGATCTGCTGGGTCTGTTATGCCCAACTGGCTCATCATTTTCTGCTGTTTCGTGGGACGAGGTTTGCGCGTTGAAAGTGATTCGTTCAAGATTGGTGGTGGTTTGTCCGCGATCGGCTGCCACTTATGTAATTCTTGTCGGAAGAGATTGGTTTCGTAAGCAAGAAGCACTTCCGCTCCTTCAAGCTTTCTCAGGTAAAAGAGCATTGTAGGCATTTCTTCGGTAGATCCGCTGACATTGTTCGGATTGATGAATTGACCAACAAATGCCCTGAAATCCGCTGCCTTCCGGATGATTCGATCAAGAACATCTTCTTCCTCCGGCTGAAAAGGAAGAGTTTCGATCTCGTTCTGCCAGTCTTGTAGATCCTCAAGTTTCGGTCGCGCAGCATCTCGAGGAATCTTGACACGCCAATCGCAGATGGGGCAGGTGAAGGAATCGTTGTCCTTGACCTTTCCTCGGGCGATTTTCAAGCATTTGCCGTGGTACCTAATCATACTTTAATGACTGACTTTAGGAAACGATGTTAGATTAGCTCACCAATCATGACAGACGCCGCATTCGATCATCATCCCAGCCTCCGGCATACGACAGATGCAGAAAACTGCTCTTTCTTCATCTCCTAAGTCACCTTTCATCTCATCAGTTGGGCTTCCGCTTCGAGACGCAGGCTCCACTGGAGGCCGGTAGGTGTCGTTCAGATCAAAACAGTAATTGTTACGGTTTTCCACGTATTCCATGTGAGACTTTAAAATATGCAGCGGAGCATTCGCTTTTCCGAAAAGCTTCTTGCCTTTTCTCATCCAGTCTTCATGTCGCTTCAATTCCCGCTCCAGATCCGGAGTGCCGGCAGGTTTGCTGTTCATCCTGTTCAAGGCCTCCATGACTTCTCTCACTTCTAGGTAGGTGGGCCTTTCTCTCAATTCTGGTCTCTGACTCTTCTCATACATCGCAATGATACGTTGATGAGCTTCACGGTTACGCGAGAGAATGCGGTCCATCGCTTCAAGAGTCTTTGGGTTGACGGGAAATGGCGAACCTGAAGTTATTTGGGTGTTCAATGCCTCAAGCTGAGGATAATGAATACCTTCAGCGGACATAATCTCATTGGCTTTGACTTCCCATAGCTCGCCTTGGCGACAAAGGTCTTGATAATAGCGAAGGTCGGGCTGATTCTCGGCAATCTCTAGATCGATAGCTCGTTGGACAAAATCCTTGCACTCCGAAAGAGTTTGTTTAATGGTGTTCTCTCTTAGTTCTCTGGCTTCTTGTAGCCATTCCATTCGTTGAATTAGCATGTCCAGCTCATTAACTTCTGCCATGTCGACTTGGAAAGCCTTGCCTTGCTCTAGCAACTCGCGGAAATCGGCTATCGTCTTGCTTGCAGGACTTCTCAATGCCATTTTAGCTTCATGCCGGAAATCGTTAATCTCGGCGGCGCGCTCTTGCAGAGTCGTTATTTGAGGGGCATCAAATGATAAATTATCTGCCTCTTGAAGAAGCTCGGTGATCTTGGTGATGCTTCTCAGCTCCTTGTCGCGCTCTTCCATGTTAGCTGTCTTCGTCGAGGTCCTACGCCAAGCCTTTTCGTTTTTACGTCGGTTCTGCTGTTTTCGGGTGATGTAGTTGTTAGCCTCGTCTACCCATTTTTCGCATCGGTGGACGAAATCAGCCAAATCCTTCAGACCGGGGAGGAATAATGGAATCTTTTCTCCCTCTATCAGGAGTGAATGCATGACCTTTAGTGACGGTTTGGCCTCATTGTCTAGCAAATTATCGAGCCTTTCTTGCCAGTGTTCTGGTATCCTGGCTTTGTCAACCACCTTTTGGACGTTCGAAACAAGATTGTCATTTGAGAGGCGGAACCACAATGTGTGATTTGGACCAAGAAGGCGAGATTGTCGGTCTTCCGCACAGCAGTCGGCATTTTCGGCATGTATTAAGCAATAAACTTTCGACGAGTGGTGACATCTGAATTGAGACAAGAACAGATAGGCCTTGCAGTACTGACACTGGGATTCGTCTTCAGGTAAATCCTCTTCTTCTACAATAAAGTTCAGAGCGCAATTGTCCTCAGAACCTGCTGAGCTGGGGTCAAGCTTGCAGATGTGTGGGTGAGCCTCGCGATGCCGTATCATGAAAGCTTCACGGCCGGCAAGTTCACGGTCCTTCATGCGTTGAAGAGCCGGAGCAAGCCATTTTGCAGTCTTGATAGTCGAATCAGCCGCGGCGGCTGTCAATAGAAGTTCGTCATGGGAGAAGCAAGGCTGTCTGCGGAACTCTTGGAGTCGTCGCACGCCCGCCTCCCCAAATGGTTCCCAATCAGATGGCGCGAAATTTACCGCTTCATTGAAGTTAAAGCCATGATTAAAACCGGCATGGTAGGCTTGTGGGAATGTGATGACAATTTGGCCAGCACGCTGGTCAAGAGCATATACATTGACTCCGGCCTTCCTCAACTGGTCAGGAGGAAGCAGTGTGACAAGCTGAAACAATAAGTCTGGCTGCGTCTCGAAAAGTTCAGGGACAGCTCTTCTCATTGCGTCCTCAAAAGCGTAAGCATCGGAGCCAGGAATCCCATACCAGGTCTTTGTGGCCCCAAAATGCTGATAATTCGCGGAGTATGTATAGTGATCTTCGTTGTGCCAGCAGAATGTCGAGAAGACCATGCCAACATACAGCCAAGGAACAGTCATTCCGGAAACATCAGTTTTGATGTGACGGAACAAAGACTCTTCATGAAATGGTAAGACGTTTAGATTCCAAGGGTCTTTCGCGTAAGTGTTCAGCGGCTGCTTCTCGACGGTCGGGAAGCCACTGCCGTGGGTTGTTGAATGGATATCTGCTCCATATTCAACCTCAACCGTCTCAGTCAGACTCTCCACCAAGCGCCAGAATTCCCTCTCGATATCGTCTTCTGTCTCCTTCTTCCGAGTATTGAGAATGGGGTCATATGGCATCCGAGGAGCAAAGTAGTTTTCCTTGAAATTGTTGGCCTTCTCTTGAAACTGTTTGAGCGAGTATATACCTCCTTCTTCGAAACCATATTCGCCAGTGCCAACAAGGCATTTAGGGCATTGCCAGTCATAGTCTGGCATTTGAGTCAGCGGTGGGTCGAGACAGTATTTATGGTACCCAAGGTCGCAGCTGTCACAGCCAAGAATGGATTCTCTATCTTCTGTCTTGCCGCAATTTTGGCACTTTTCACCTGATTTGCGATGAGGGTTCTTTGTCCGCATGCGTGGTGTTGAAGGTCTCATCAGGCTCATGTGGGAACCAGCCACAGTTGGAGCGGCATCCCTTTTGATCCGTTTGCTACGTCGTCCGTTCGCTGTATCTCCATCAATTGAGCCATTTTCTGAGCCACCGTCGCCATTCAAACTATCATGACTTATCGTTCGCTTGAGAGAGGTTGCAGCGTAGCCATTAGGCAAATCGTTGAGTGATCCATTTACGGGAGTAGATTTGCCTGGCGCAGGTGTTCCAGCCAATGAGTTTGGAGTACCGACACCGTTTTCGACTTCCCGCTTAACGAAGGGCTGTGGGGTGTTATTGACGGCGGTGAAACTAGAAGACGGAACATTCACTGCAGCAAATCCACCTGAGTTGACGGCGATGAAACTTGACGACATCGGCCTCGGTGCTTCTATCGATGGAGCAGGGGCTGGTGGCGGCTGATTGAGATCTGTTGGTTGGCCGACTGTGGCATTGAGTGCTGCCGAAGCCTGCATTACTGGATACTGGTGACGCAGTACCAAAGGTGTGTGGTCTTGTGAGATTGGCTGGTTCATGGGAGTCTGCGCTGGCGATGGCGAAAACGCGCCACCGTTCTCAAACTCGAGCTGCTGATGTAGGCCTGGCTTAGCCGTCCGCAGGTACTCCTCGTACGGGTGGAGCCAGCGTTGATAGGAATTCTTGAGAGACGTTGACAGCGACGACATGATTTTCCCACTGTATCCCAAGTCGCGTCCAATCTCGGCCCATTTCTTTGTCTTGCAGACTTTTTCGAAACCGCCTCGCACCTCGACAGCTTTCTTCAGTTTGTAAAGATCAAGAGGTCGCTTGTCCACGCTGGGAAACCGATTCAGATTTGTGCCGTACTGCTTGTGAAACTTGGCAAGCTGGTCAAGATAATTGAGATTCGACCGTGTACCTAAGAAGTCAGCCAAGGTGTATAAAGTTGATCGGCATATCTTACCTCCTTCCACTGAATTGAGCTCTTGTCTCCGAGTTTTGAAATGAAACCGCTATTGGACAAATTAGCACCTTTTGGCAAGACGGTGGGCCTTGACCACAAGCAGAAGACAGCGACGTGTCACCACGAGGCAGACGTACCTCCAAATCGATCGCAAAGTCAGGATTCCACGAATCCGGTGGTATGATCTTGCAAATCCCGTACTTGCTAGCCTCCGGAGCAATTCTTCGCATGAACTCCATGGGGTCTTTGAATTCCTGCTCTGTCGGCTTATATACGGGAGCTTCTGGCAAGCCATGTGGCCTGTTCCTCTTTGGCGGGTCTCGACTAGCGGGATGGCCCTTCCTTTCCACAGTGGACATATCAAGTGCAGCTCCTTTTCGGGCGCTATAAGGAATATTTGTGTGATTCATGAGACCATTAACGCCGTTGGAGCGAGCTGGAGCGACCGTCTTGATTGTCGTCTGGGTTTGGGAGGACTGGGCCCCCGTCGAAGGAGGTACCACCATGCTGGGCGCTCACAGAATTGAGGCCCAGGCTGAGATGGCGGTAAATTCAAGGTCTTTGTAGCGCATAAAATCGTGGGGTTGAGATGAGGATGAGCGAAGGCAGTTGAGGGTATGGGAAAGAGGTGGATGGGTATCGGACTCCGCTGTGGTCTAGAGGTACCATACCCTAGAATATCACCACCAGACCAACACCTCAATCACCGACACTCCCGCGGAGAGTCTCAGTGAAGACGCTCATGCAGTGTCGACGGTGGTGGATGATTCGGAGAGCTCTAGGATTCTGGGCGGGTTCTGTGACAGGTACTGTGAATGACAGACAGATACAAAGGACAGGACAGGGAAAGTAGGGCGGCCGCAGCACCAGTTGGATGGGAGGAAAGCAGATGCGGTTAGCGCCTATCCTCATCGGACGTGGAACTTTCGCAGGCGTGCGCTTAAATGGAACACACCATCTCGCACAGGCATTAAATAGAATACAGATGTGAAGTCGCCAGCTTTCCCTTAATGCAAATATGTGCTCAATGATACAATATCATGGTGAGGGCGACAGCTGTGGCAGGAATGCCTGCCCATGAACAGCAACGAGGCAGGCCGAAGCAGGCCCCTCCACAGTGCTTGCTTATTTTGGGCCTTTGCTGGGCTCTCACAGTCGAGGCAGGCAGGAGATCTACCATATGAGAAGTCGTCGTCGGCATCCAGCCTTGCAATCAGACGACACCAACGGGCGATAATCTTATGATCCGCCCAAGCTATGTCTTACTCCCAGCTGAGGAGATCTGTCAGAGCTCCCAGATGTATCAAAATCTGGGCTCGTAGAAGCGTAAGATCCAAGAAAGGTTCTTGGCCGCTAGCTGGATTGATTTGGCAATCCTTGAGGGTGTCTGTTCTTACCTTCCAGATGCGACGTGTGGCACAAAAAGACACTCACACGCTTACATCTTGCGCTATTTTCTAGATGGCGTTTCGTGCGGCAACACCCTGGTCGACAAGCACCCGGCGTCCAATCATGGGCGTGCAAATGCGTATGTCCCCTAGCCGTAAACATCAACCACATTTCTTCTTTCACGCAGCGAGCATCTTGTTTATAGAGCCTTCTCCCGGCTCTTTTACTTGCGAAATGCGAATAACAGGCTTAGCAGATTAATTGTTCGAATTGTGACAACATCTTACCGGTCAATTGCTGGCGAATGAGACCATGATGTCTTTGAGACTTGAAAGCCCCGAGTTGATCAGGAGCATACTCAATATCCTTATAGCACCCAGGGACCTAGTATAAAGTAACTCAAAGTTGATGGATGTCAAACCGATTCCAGCGTTCTATTGCTGCTATCTGCTTCGTTCCGCAGCATCCAACATCTACGTCGGCTCCACGCCTCACCCTGTCCGGAGACTGGCCCAACATAATGGGCTTACGAAAGGTGGCGCCTACAAGACCCGAAATCGGGGCCCTTGGGTACGGTGATTAGGTCCTGCTCTAGCTTCCTTGGAATTGACGAATATTAGGAAGTGGCATGCATTGTGGCAGGATTCCCCTCGAACATTGCCGCTCTACAATTCGAATGGGCTTGGCAGAAACCACATCGATCTCGTCACACTGCCGGCATAGAACTCAAGGCTCCTCGACTAAAGAAAGGGAAGAGTTCCGCTGAGCATGAAAAATCCTCTAAACTTCCACGAGTCTTGACAGACAAGTTGACCGCTCTGCACAAGCTCCTCAGGGCAATGTACTTCTCAAGGTGGCCGCTCGAGGTACGATTTTTCGAACGAGATATCTTTGACGAATGGGTAAGCCGCAACGAAAGGTTCGAGGCCGCGATTGATGCTTCTATCAAAATCCTTCTCCAATTCAGAAGGCCAAGAACTCAGCGGCAGGACAGCAATTCCAAGGTTCACACGCAACTGTCCACGACAACACTGAATGGAGAGGGTGTGCCTGAGATAGATCCAACATATAGGCCGTTAAAGGCGGTCTTCGATAAGGCGCGCTTCGTCCTGCATGAGCACGAGCAATCAGATTGCTCTGTTTGTGATCGACCGCTCGAGCTCAGAAAAGACTTAGTTGTTCTCTGCCAAAGTTCGTACTGCAATGCTGCAGCACACATTGAGTGTCTTTCTGATAGTTTCCTTGCGGAAGGAAATGATCCAGCAGCCATCATGCCATCGACCGGACAATGCCATTCATGTGGATCAACCTTGAACTGGATTGACCTAATGAAGGAACTTACAGTCAGGACGCGTGCTCCCCAGATCGTCGATATGGTCCTTAGGAGAGCGCGAGGTGCAAAATCGAAAAGAACCCAGGAAGATGCTGATGAAAGCGATGAGGATCCTGATCCATGTGAGAGTGAAAAAGTGGTCGCCAAGCTTGCAAGTGTACATGGCAGCCTCGGCGAGGAAAAGGATGAAGCATTCTTACCCATCACTTCTGAGTCAAGGTTTAGAGATCCTCCAAAACTATCCCAAGGCCGTGACGGTAAAGGAAAACATAAGGTACTCATTGAGATACAGGATAGTGATCATGATTAGATTCACTTAGAGGGCAGGTCGGCAGATTGGCCCCCTGGGACGAACGTCCAGGGGCTGAACTTCCTCAACGGTCCTATGGACTCTACGTTTTTTATGCATTCCAGTACCGGCTCTAGAATATCCCTAGAAACTGCATCTGTGGTACGGCCGGCATCGATCACACAGATTTCATCATTGTGTGGTAGTGCCAGGAGGGAGTCAAAGAGTTGCCGGACCCTTGCTTGCATGGAGTCGGTTTCGTACCTCTCATCGCCGTAGCCACCTCTTCGAGCAGCTTCTTGGGGAGAAATGTTCAGGAAGAGGCAAATATCGGGCCGCGGCAGCCCAACTTCAGCTTGCCATGCCCAGTCCAGAGAAAGATTGGGGTTTTCCTTGGCAGCAGAATACACTGCCCCTGAAAATGAGTACCGATCGATGATCACCGTCGTCCCTTGTGCAATCTGTCCCCGAATAGCGTCCGCGGCTTCCCATCTGTTGGCCGAGAACAGAAGATGGATGGCGTGGTCGTCCATAGCAGATTGTCCGCGTAAGTAGCTGTCGATCATCTTGCCGATTGTTGTCGACCGATCTTTGAAGACAATTATCTTAGCTCGGAATATGTAGGATCAATTTGACATCTTACTTGGAAAACGGACGTAGGTCGCAGAGTGGCCAAGGCTTTTCAAATTTTCGAACAGTAGCTTGCATTGGCTCGATTTGCCGGCCCGGTCGAGGCCTTCCACCACAACGAGAGCTCCTCGGGGTTGCTGCGGACGCTCAGATTCCTCGGCCATAGTACTATAGGGCCAGCTGAGACGGACGTAAGATTTGACTGACTCCGAAAATGTCTAGTCGCCACGTTGGCACGATACCCATTGTTCCTTCGTCAGGTAGGGACCTCGGGCAACGATATCGCGCGAAATTGCGGCTAGGCCAAGGAGAGCAACGTCAGAGGCCCACTTGACAACCTCCCGTGGCATCCTTCACCTCTCCTTCACAACACATACACCTTCCACGCGAATGTCGCCGTCGCATCATGAAGACCCTGAGATGCCCATTTTTAAGCTGACGTACTGTCAGACAGCCTCTCAGGGTCCACGACTGGGATCACTTCAATTTGCTGGTCGTAATGCTATTCGCACACCGCACTACGTTGCCGCCACGTCTCGAGGCATAGTCCCGCATCTTGCTCCAGACCTCCTGCGTAAGCACACGTCGATCAGCAGCGTGTATATTGCTTTGGAAGACTGTACGGCACATTGTTCACCTACCTTCGGCCGTACTGACTGTAGGCTCACTACAGTCCAGTCATAGAAAATGCGTATCCCGACTCACCCCCAGTCCTCGCTCTTCCAAATCAGCCATCAGGACCCTCGATTCGAGACTTCATTGCCCTACACGAAGATCCCCTGCTGATCCTTGGACCCCGTCGCGTCCCTGCAGTACCCAGCCCTGTCCAAAATAGCAACTCTGCGATCTCCATTCTGACTTCGGTGGGTTTCGGAAGGCTGGAAGTTGAAAACTACAATGAAGCTGTTCAGAAGCTCAGTCCCGATATAACCATCGCCATCTCAGATGTAATCTCCAGTGAGAAAGCCAGCCGAAAGCGAAGCGAAAAAAGCGCAGATAGGACACACGCATGGCTACGAGACACCCTATCCACTTTTGATAGTGAGGATGATAGTCTCCCGCAAAAGCCAATGATGTTTGCCTCCATACCACCATTGGAAATAGAACAACAATCATTGTATTTGTCAGACTTGGTCGAGGAGTATAGGCCCCACATTAACGGGCTGGCTCTCGCTTCTCATCATTCCACCAATGCAATTCCGGAACCGTTAAATGATCTCCTGCGACTTTGCCTCTCTAACCCATCTAGCCCCCATGAAATTCTACAGGCTGTTACGGCAGGCGTCGACCTTATCACTCTACCGTTGATTTCTCAATATGCAGACGCGGGTATAACCTTTACCTTCACTTTTCCGCCACCAACAAACGGCAACTCGCATTCTCGGGACAAGCTGCCACTCGGAATGGACATGTGGTCGCAAGATCATACCATGGATGTGTCTCCATTGGTCAAGGACTGCACTTGCTACACTTGTACTCATCATCATCGGGCTTATGTGGCACATCTGCTGCGGGCAAAGGAAATGTTGGCCTGGACGTTGCTGCAGCTACACAACCACGCCGTTATGGATGCTTTCTTCTCAAGCATTCGCGATAGCATTCAAGTCGGTACACTGGAGTGTGACATGCAAAATTTCACCTCGGCTTACGAGATCAACCTTCCTGATAAGACGGGAAGAGGGCCACGAGTCAGGGGTTATCAGATGAAGTCCGTAGGGGGAGGTGAGCCGAAGCAAAATCTCAAGGCGTACGGTAGACTAAATGACGTCGCTGAGAGATTAATGGAGGCCAGCGAGTCCGTAGAAGCACCGGCCGAGGAGGCCGATGCCACTGCTCTCGAGTCTTCGGGGTTCGCAGAGAAGATATGATTTTAAATTCGGAACTATGCATTTGTCCCTCTAGAGCCATACTGAGACGCAGGTCCTAGCACACTGCTTTAAACATCGTGTTCTATGCGTATTAATTCTAATTAGGTAGCTCGCAAGGTGTTCCTCATTATGACAATCTTGCATCCTTCGGCTCCGAAATACCTAGCTTCCGCGCTCGGGGAAGTTCCCCGAGGCTTCAATGCGGTAAAACATCGGCAAATTATCTCCTAGACCACCCTAACCTCACCTCACTTTGCACAATTGGTCTCCAACTCGGAAGCAAGCAAATCAACTAGGGACCATTTACGATAATACGTTTCACTTCGATCTGTTTCAAGCTAGACTTTTACGTCTGGCGATGAATCCTTCGAGGCGTTTCCCGCAGTGGCTGACCGCTGATCCTTCTCTAGTTTCGATTGTACGATTGGCCGGAGGACACACAGGCGATTTCGCCACTACCTACCTGTCTCGACACTTTAACACGCTTCGTGCGTATGCTGAAGGCTGAGGCTCTCTAAATGCTGTCAAATTCGTTGATGACCTCATCCAATCCTGATTATCCATTCTCCCGCGAGATTGTGGCCAATATCTCGCCGAGGAATGATCCGGCCGTAACTGGCCAGGCTCAAGGCCATGATCGTCAAGTTCCCCGTGTTTCAGAATCTTTGTGAGCCTCGAGATACTCGGGCTAACGAAATAGGACCCTGAGAAGGCAACAATGCCCCACCTCTACATTGACTCAGACCTAGATTCGGCGGGCTGGCGATCACTTGAATAGAACCCGGATAGGAATAGCTCAGGGCAGCGTCCCGTAGGTCTGGAAGCTCGTTCCTTTTAGAATTGTCTTTATCACAAATATTCCGACTTGCATATGTTGGAGCTATTCTGCTTGCTCGACCGTTGATCCCAAGTCCACGCCATCCCGCACAGTTAAGGGTGAGTATCAGGGACTCTCATTGGCTGTATAACTTAGAATCGGGCAAATGATAGGTTGACTAGCATTCGACTTCTTCGACCACCATCTCTCCAGGCTCTTCTTTTCCTTTGCCGAAAGGGAGGTCCATATTGCTTTCCAGACAATGCAGGAGCTCAGATCCCGAGCTTCCCGACTAGCCGCGCACGCCCTAGGGATACGTCTAAGATACATGAAAGTCCTAATTCCGAGAAACCGGAGTGGCAATTCCTGATACTAGGCGACGAACTCGAAATCTTCCATGTCTTGCAAAACGCCACATGATCCCGCAAGCAACATCTCATACCTCTTCGACTTCCCTCTGCATCTCACAGAAGATCGGGAATCTGTTATGTCAGCTCAAGAAACAATTTGCCGCATCTGCGGTGTCAGCTTCAATATTCGTCGCTATTTCCCACCGTTAGAAGCCGCTGGATCGCATTCTGCAGGACCAGATTCCGATGATGTTCCCTCTCCACATACCCAAAGCCGGTATGTCGGAAGGAAGAGGACTTTCCAGGAAATCAACAACGACTGCCTAACAATTGAGGAAGAGCTTCAAGCCTACTCGGGCACTCGTATCCTCAAAGAGGAAATTAATTGGATCTCCGAAGTGCAATGCCTTGTCCTCAAAGACTCGATCCCTTCGTTTCGGGACTCGGACAAGGACCCTCTCTTCCAGCGCAACAGTCGCTGTTTTCTCACTTCCCCAGGCAGACTCAGAAACACCAATCCCTTGGTAGCCGACTCTTTCAACCCGACTAGTGCCAAAGTTAGGGCATGCCGCCTCTTTTCTGACCACGACACCCGCGTCGTCCTCCGCTCCCTTCCCCGATCCATCCGCTCCCTATCCTTCGGCATCCCATTCCACCCACAATGTCTCCAAATACTCTCCCACGTCTGCCACGACACATTCGGCACCTTTCCTCTTGACGCGCTTTGGGCCCTCTCCGCCTCGTTGACCCCTTCGCATCATTACCTCGGCTTCCCAGTACTCCGCGAGCACGCCCATCCCGCCCTCATCTTTTGCACCGAAACCGATGTAGACCACTGGTCGCACAAACTCGGCACCGAGTTCCTCGCTACGAACCCTCTTGTCACCGTCCCGCCTCTCCTTACCATTCTCATACGTCACTATCCACAGCTCTTCCCCAGGCCTAACTCTCCTTCGCCCACCCCATCCACTTCCCCTCATCCTGTCCAACTTCCAACCCCTCCCCCGATCCGCTCTGCAAATCCAACCGACGCTTTCGCCCGCCTCCCTAATCCCCTCGGCACCCACCTCCTATCCTACCTTCCATCATCATCCATCGCCAATCTCCGCCTCGCAAGCCGGTCCGTTGCATCCACTCCACTCCCGCCATCCCTCTTCAAATCCCTGATGCCCTGGCTCTGGGAGCACGAGATCCTCGAGGAAACCGCGCGGGAAAGGGGAGGTGAGCTAGACTGGAAAGTACTATACAGAGTGATCAAAGTCCTCGGAGAAGATCTGAAAGGGCTGCGGAATAGAAAGAGGGTCTGGTCGTGCTGCAAGAGGATCGTGGAAGAAATGAAGAAGTTCACGAACGGCGAAGGCGAGGAGACGGAATGATCAGCGCCAACAGAGGGCGGCAGAGTTGCCGGCAACCGCGCATCTCATAGGAACATTTCGGAGTTAGTTTTCGACAGGCGCAGATCCTCACGGCGAAGGTCTCAGTCTCAGCCTCCGTCTCCTATCGACGTTCCTTTACGGGCTACAAATGCCCCTTTCCCCGCCAGCGCATGCTTGTTCCCTATATGATTTTATTTACGTAACCGACATTATCCCGTAGCTGCCAATTTCACCTATTTATAAAAAATGAGTCAAGGCCCTTTGATCCCTTCGAGGCGAACAACGTTTCAGGGCGAGCAAGGCCAATACATACACCAAACCAGACTTGACTTGCTTTCCCTGTCGCCCCCTTCGCTGTCCGCGTGAAACAGAGCCCCAACAATCTATCCGTTCGGGTATTTTATACTCATCGTCTAAATCCAAATCACGTCAAAGGCTCCAGTCATGACAAATCTCATATCTCGTTCCCTAAATTCTAGCAAGACCTGCACCTGCACCTGCATCTCTATAGAGCGAACGTTCTAGGACTCTGTCTATCTTATCCTATCCAAATGCGTAGAAGCGCTCCGAACTAGACCTCATTCCCCAAACTCCGTGTCTTGCTTTGGTCTTCAAGCCGTTTTCCAGTGTAAAAGAACGTTCGTGTGTGAAGGCAATCCAGCGCCATCGCTAACAGGTACCCAGAAACTCAGAAAGGCAAGCGAAACCCTCCACGTTGTGACTGCTTCAACATTCCACCTGCCCTGTCCCCCCTCCCTGAGTGGGAGCAATTCCTCCCAAATATGGCCCTGGGGCAAGCAGGAATCGTGAAACACCGGGTTCGCAATGCTTCGGCGGCGCTGCTACACGCTCCGAATCGAAAAAGGGACCAGGTCTCCCACCCAATTGCTCCCGACCACCGCATTCCAATTCACAAGCCCATTCTCGCAGTCCGTCGTGATCTCCGGCCCCGTCGCCTGCGCCATCGTCTGTCCGCTTCTCTGGATTGCAAAATTTACCGCGCCAGTCTGTCCATTGAATGGCACGCTAAAATGGTTGATCCCTGCCGTCTGCGCGTTGAGCGTGGTGGGTTGATTCGAGCCGATCTGCACGCTGACCTGGCTCGGTGCGGTGACGAGGACGGTGAGGAAGACTTTGTCCTCGGAGACTTCGCCTGGAGGGAGGGGTTGCTGGCCTTGCTGAGGGTTGTTGCCTGTCGTTCCGTCTGCAGAGCCGCTGTCAGACGGATTCTTGCGATACCAGAAGGTGATTGTGTCGGATTGGCTAGTCGGTGTCGTTCCATTGGCAGACGCAACTGGAACGTTTGGGTTTCGGGCGATGTCGGTATTCACGTTGCTGCTCCCAGTCTTGTATGCGTCGATGTACTGCGGCAAGAAAGTCCGCCAGGCGTCGTGCGACATGCTAGAGACGTAGTTTCCTGCACCCGGAGGAATCCCAGCATCTCGCACCGGGCCAATGTAGTGCGATTCGCCGTAGTCATTCCAGGAGATAATCTGGACCATCGTGGGTTGTAGCTGATTGACCTGCTGCCACCTGTCGTACCAGAGATCATCACCACGCCAGAGCCAGTTCTTGCCCCAGTTTGGGACGTTTGTGTAAAACCAGGGGCTGACAGGCATCATATATGGTTTTGAGCCGAGCATGTTCATGTATGTGGTATCTTCGTCTGTTGTCATGTTTGAGGCGCCAGTTGGCCAGGCATCCCAGCTGAAGGCTCCATCAATAGTGTCCAGATACGCTTGGACTCCGCTCGGAGTCAGAGACGACCAATCCGGAACGAAGAAGGCACCTGTCTGCGCCTTGATGTTGCCCCAATCACCAGTGTTTTGAACTCCTTCGAATGTCGAGACAAGTGGCCTGCCACCTTGTCTAAAGTATGCGGGCGAGTTTTGGTGTGCGTTGATCTTCTGTATCACGGTATCCTGGTCCCATGCTCCCCAAGCCAGGTAGTCGAAGGAGAGGAATAGCTTGAAATTTTTGGACTCGGCCGCAGAGAATGCATTCGCTAGGACACCATCGACAGTAGGATCTTGCGCCGCAATATTCATAGCAAAGCCGTCAATGTGCGATTGTTGAGCGAGAGAGATATCTTCTTGAAAATCGGCAATGCTCATGCCCGCAGCATTGCCAGCCTGCCAATCTATGAGTCAGGGCAAGAGCGTCATTGGAACAGGGTGGAGTCATACCATGAAGTGCGCGAAAACCGGCTTCTCTATATCTGAATCGGCCGGTTGAATAGGAGCACCACGGATCGGCACAGCTGCCAGAGCGAGTAAGAAGAGGCTTTTGACAAACATTTTTGAAGACGCCGTTTCGTGAGAATATTTGTGTAAGAATAAGAGTAACGCAAAATGAGGCAGAGAAAAGGATCAAGGTAGATATAGGAGAAGTGTTTCAAGTTGAACAGGTCATGAGTCCCAGGGATGGACGTCCAGCGTGCCCAAATGACTCTGGCGATGTGTATGGTCGTGAGGGTGGATGAAGGTAATATTGTTGCTGTGGAAGCAGCGCAACCTCGTAGAGGTGTTATAGAAATTGGATATAAGCAAGGAGCGGACGTCAGGCGCAAAGCGCGCCTGCCGAAGGAGAACGACCGAAGCGATAAAAAGAAGACAATGACACAAATGTCCACGAATGGGGAAAGAATTACAGCGTGAGCCGGTTCTTCAAGAGAATGACTATTGCAGAAGCTGCGACTGTACAGAGATCCAAAGGAGCGAAATGAATCAACTGATTGGGGGAAAGAGGGAACGAAAGAGACTGGTCGATTCTTGATCTTAAGCCGGACGACGGCACCGCGCCTTTCTGTACCTCGATTCCTCCACATCGTCAAGCAGTTGGCCGCAACAGGAACAGGGCGGGCCACAGTAGCATTGACACAAAAGGAGATTGTTTCTCACAGGAATTTCCCGCTGGATGCCGTAGCCACGGTGGGGTCCTTTCATGGTGAGGTCGAGATAGGAAGCGCGAAAACTTGCGCATCTGATAGGCTCCGTAGTGGTCGGCTGTCCGCTCGTTTACCTGAAACACAATGCTAACTTCCACCTTAGACGTAGAATGCTGCCATGGTTGACAAGGGCCATACTGCTTTCTGCACGGGTAATCACGTCTTGTGGGACGGATCCGTAAAGTCTTATCCTCTGCGATCCGGGAGATGAGGAGGTCGTTGAACCATGTGATAAGCCGCGTAGTTGGGGGTCGGAGGAGGGCCGAGATGCCGTCGCCTGACGCCTTTACCCTGGCCCCAGTACTTGTGAGCCGGTTCTGAAAACGAATAAGAACCGACCGGATTGGCACACGACCGCGTAGAAAATGGAAAAACCGATGTATCTTCGAGAGGTGCAGAATGCGGCAAGAATTCTCCGGCGGAGCGACAGCCGACCAAGCTGACAGCGTGGCCTTGGGGAAGACAACGGGAAAGAATGGATGCAGCGGGATCCTTTGACGGCCAGGCGCCTCTAGCCTCCTTCCGCCTTAGACCCGTCTGAAATCCAACGTCGACGATGCCCGCCGTCGCTCCCTATTTGTCCGCCGGCAAAGTGGTGCGCCTAGACCTCCGCCATGACGCCCGCCTCAAGCCTGTTGCAGAAGCTGAATGCTACCCCCGACAAGATTGCGCACACCATCGAGGAACGGCTGCAAGTCACATTCCACAATTCTGCGAATGACTTCAAATTCTCGCCCATGATGCTAATCGACATTTGATGGTTACAACTGACGACACTGCCATGCAAATGTTCAGTGGCCAAGGCACCTCCTTCCAAGTCATCCAAGTGTCAAGCATCAGTCTGTACTCAGATATCGGCCGAATGGTGACACAGAACTGCCAAGTCTGCCATCTCTTTGTGTAAAAATAAATGTGCGAGACCGCTATGAAACGTGGTATGCAAGCCTGAACAATGATCCCTCCGAAACTCAAAGAGAACATTCTCTCCAAATGTCTGATGATGGTCTGTCAATTCCTCTTGCAGGAACGTGGCATGTGCTCGGAATATGTCTTTGACAGCCCATGTTCTTCAGCACCAAGCCCCAGGATCGAGACTTCGAACAAAGCAGCTACCCGCCTTTACCAAGTCGTTGGCTCACGATGTAAGTTCTCACCGGAAAGTATAAACAATGAATGAGTGAGGCTTAGAGTGTCTTCGGTGCTCTGGAAACCTTTATGCCAGAGACTACGGTTTTACTCAAACAGGTTAGCAAAAGCGAACAATGCCAGAGACTCGTCTTCACAGAGCCAGTTCGGCAAGGCATCGATACGGAAGCTCTCCCTAAGATGGCATATATAGGCCCCTTGAAATTGTGCAATTGGCCATCACCATCACCATCAGTATCAGCATCAAAGTCCTCCCGGCCCACGGATACCGAAACAAGGCCATCGCTCACACCAAGATGTCGATCAAGGATTTCCTCGACTTGGCCCTTGTCGGCTCAAAGAACACCAATTCCAAGAATCGCCTTCTCGAGCGATTCGTCAAGATTTACCTCCCTATTGCCTGGCTCTTCATCATTGTCATCTTCATCATTCTGCTGCTAGCCGTGCCAAGTCTCCACCGTTCCACGAAAACTCTATGGATGGCGCTCATGGCTATCTTCAATATCATGTTCATAATCAGCACGTTCCTCTCCCTCAGCTGGATTTACCGAGACTGGAGACGCAACAAAGATCAGGGCTATTATGAGCGGTCCGAAGAGAGCCCGGATCCCCGTCACCCGACATTCTCCTCTTTCCAATGCAACGGTCCCATCGTCCCAATCACTCCCGTTAGGCACTCGATTGGCGGAGATGGTGCCGATCGATTCACTCTTGGACGCATCTCTCTGGAAGCAGGAAGACAGAGTCGTGATGGATTTGTTCAAACGGCGTGATTGTGAGCTCAGAGCATCAAAATCGGACAAGGGTACAGGGTGGCATAGTAGTACTCATGATTATCATGTCGGGCATCTAAAGGGGCGGCATGGGAGGGAGATTTTTCTGTGCTTTTTCATGCCAGTACCGCTATAGATTTCGTTTGATTGTGTCGTTATTCTTTGTTGGATTCAATATCTACGAATACAATGCTCGCATGGAACTTTTGGTCGCTTGAAGAATCATACCTTTTTGAAATGGTCCTGATGCAATTTGGGCCTTCCGTCTTCGACCATGACTACGCAAGGAAAATGTCCATATTCCCGACAGGCATGATACAGACGTCTACTTTGGTAAATCGTCCACCCAAGTCCCTTTGCACCCGGCCGGTGATTGTCCAGATCGCGACGCCGAGACCAAAGTCTTGAGCCAAGTCCCTCAATACGCGAATGCGGTGCTTGATGTCTTGTCCGACCCTGGCAAAGGCTGCGGAGCCCCCAGGCTTGCGTAATGGCAAAGTTTCAATTCAAAGAGGCTCGCTTGGAATCGCGCAACACCAGAGACAAGTTTTGCAAAAGGCCCGTTTTCCTGAAGTACGTGAACGAACAAGAAGAGCACAGCAAAATCAGCCTTAAGATAGCCTCGTGTAGATCTTTTGCGAGGAAATGCGACGAGCACCGAATTAGGGCAAAAGTGTGTCAGCCTTCAACGGGAAGATGTTGCGGCGTGGGTCCCTGAGCCCCGGAGTCGGGCCCGAAACGGTGGGGCGTCCGCTGCTGGTAGTGCTCTGAGTGGCTGGTTCGGGACTACCGTTAAGCTTAATCCCTGCCCCGATCGATGCGTCTCAGAGTCTCGTTTCGTGTGTTTGGAGCAAGACGACATCAACACTGCGTGGGTCATGACTTCTCCTTCTGCCTTGGCGTTCAGCGTTTCCATCTTAACTCTTTTGTAATATTTTCATGAGAGCCTAATAATACGCCTGGGTATCTATTTTCCTTTTTCCGACTTTTTTGGTCTTGTTTTGATACTGCTGTGATCCATTTGATGCCCTTCTTTAATTGAGTACCTCTCAACTCCTCCCCCGGCAAGCCGCGCAAGCAACAGCGTGTATCCCAAAAACCCACATTACCAGGCAACGACTTGTTGTATGGCAGTGTACTGAATAATTTGAGGACTCTGAGTCCTGGCCCCCGTTTCAAGCCGCAATGAATCTTCTTTTTCGTCAGATATGGACGCTCACGATAAAAAATCTTCTCATCGCATATGCTCGTAGCCCAGTATCGACAACCTTCCGAGCGTTCATTTTACCCGTCGTGTTTATTGGCTTTCTCTCCTACGCCAGAAATCTATTCATTCCCGCCTCGGAATTTGGCATTGGTTCCCCAGCGCCAGTGCGATCATTTTCGGACGCAATCAAAGACGCAACACACAGTTCACGAGACAGAATTGTGTTCGTCGACAATGGTTTCCGGAACGGCGATATCTCACGCGTCATCCAAGAGGTAGCTTCACCTGCAAGGGCGGCAGGAGCCACTCCGTATTTCCTGAACAGTGAGCTTGAGCTACTAACAGTCTGTCGGAGTTCGCTCCGGGCCACCTCCAACTGCATTGGGGCCACTGTGTTTTATTCCTCGCCAATGGAAGGCCCTGGTCAGCGTTGGAACTATTCAATCCGAACAGATGGCGCCCTTCAGTCAAAGATTGTCGCCAGTTCAAGCTCCAATGACGTACAAATATACGGCCTGCCAATACAACACGCCATCGACTCCGCCATTGCCAGCTTGAACCAATCGGTGATCCACAATCCACTCCCTGATAACGTGATGCAATATCCCTATACTTCGAAGACAGCACAAGAACGTCGCGATGATATCAGAGTTCGATACATGGGTGGCATCATCGACATACTAGGGGTAGCGTTCTTCATCGGCATGGTCCCGGTTGTGTATCAAATGACCGGCCTGATCGCTATGGAAAGAGAAATTGGAATGGCACAATTGCTGGACTGCATGATGCCAAACCCCGCCCGATGGCAACCTCAGGCCGCTCGCATTGTCGCCAACCATGTGGCCTTTGACGTCCTTTATGGCCCTGGTTGGATCGCCTGCGCGATAATTCTAGCGATTGGAGTATTCAGCAAGACCTCATTTGGTATCCTCATCATCCTCCACATTTTGACAGGTTTATCTATAAGCTCGATGTCCGTGTTCGGCGCTGCTTTCTTTCACAAGACTCAATTATCTGGCACTTCGGTCACCATTGTTGGAATGCTACTTGCCGTACTTGCACAGGTTGTTGGCAAGGCCAGCACCGGTGCTGTTGCCATACTATCGCTCCTCTTCCCACCAATGAACTACACCTTCTTCACAATCCTGATGGCTCGCTGGGAGAGACAGAACTTGCCCACAAACCTCTTGAAGTCGGCCCCCGAGAACCCTTGGAAACTCCCGGGTATCGCTTTCTGGATATTCCTCATCATCCAAATCATCGTTTTTCCTATTCTCGGTGCACTAGTAGAACGAACTTTGTACGGGACAGCGTCGAAAAGTCGAGTCGTAACACGATCAGACGAGTCGTCAGATGCGGTCCGACTTACTGAATTTAGCAAGGAGTATCGACCTAGCTGGCTTCATAGGCATATTGGTCCTTTCTTCAAATCGCGAAGAGAGCCAGTGCTCGCCGTTAACAATGTTAGCCTATCCGCCGTAAAGGGCCAGATCATGATCCTTTTAGGTGCCAATGGATCAGGAAAGTCGACTACCCTCGATGCAATTGCCGGATTAAACACCATCACGGCTGGGCATATTGATGTAAATTATGGCCGTGATGGAGGTTTCGGATTATGTCCGCAGAAGAACGTTTTGTGGCCGCTCCTCACCGTTGAAGAGCATGTTCGCATCTTCAATCGAATCAAATGCCGAGGTGCAGTTGACTTCCGAGTGAAGCTTCGCGAGCTGTTGTCCGCCTGTGACATAGAGAACAAGGCCAAGTCCATCGCCCGAACACTATCTGGCGGCCAAAAAAGGAAGGTGCAGCTCGCCATGATGTTCACAGGCGGATCGAGCATCTGTTGCGTGGATGAAGTCTCGTCTGGCTTGGATCCAATCTCCAGGCGCAAAATCTGGGACATACTGCTTGCAGAAAGGGGAAAGAGATCAATCATACTTACAACCCATTTCCTTGACGAGGCCGATTTGTTGTCTGACCACATTGCGATACTTTCAAAGGGGAGCCTTCGTGCAGAAGGCAGCGCCGTCGAAATTAAGCATAGGCTTGGCTCCGGGTACAGAGTCTATGTCTACCACGTGCCAGACAGCCCGGCGCCTCCACACTACGAAGGCATACCTGTGGAAAGGCAATACGATCGAACAATCTATAGCGTTGGAGATTCAAAACAAGCTGCCGACCTTGTAGGAAAACTTGAAAGCGATGATATCAAAGAATACCAAGTCAGTGGGCCAACAATCGAAGATGTGTTCTTGAAAGTTGCCGAAGAGATTAAGCCAGAAGCTGCTGTTGTGCGTACTGAATCACCGCGCGGTAACTCTGGCAAGGAGGCCACAGTGAATACCACGCAAACCGATGCATCCGCCGAGGAGAACAAACCTCCGGAGCTCGTCACAGGCAAGAGGATTAACATGCCAAGGCAGGCGTGGGTGTTATTCCGCAAACGTGCTACGGTTCTCCGGCGTAATTACCTTCCTTATATGGCTGCGTTCTTGATACCAGTCATTGCATCTGGACTTGTCACGCTTTTTCTCCAGAACTTCGAGCAACTAGGTTGCTCTCCAGCAGATAACAGTTTCACCTTCGACGTCGCCACCTTGGCTTCAGAAGCACGCTTCGACATAGTCCTTGGCCCCCCGAGCAAGATACCTGAGCCTGCTTTGAGGGCCTTTGCCTCGAGCCTTGGAGGTCATGGCAACGACCTTGGCGGATCCAATTTCACCAGCTTCATGAAAGCGTTGCATTTTGTGGATACGCTAGATGATTTCAATTCGTATATCAATCATAATTTCCATAACGTTACCCCGGGTGGCTTCTTTCTGGGAGAAGGTTCTTCGCCTCCTACATTTGCGTGGCGGGGAGACGGCGACATTGCTTACGGAATGGTCATCCAGAACGCATTGGACGCATTGGCCACAAATATATCGATCAGCCAGCAATACCAGGCTTTTGACGTTCCTTGGGCTCCAGACGCCGGCAAAGCTCTGCAGTTGTTGACATATCTCGGACTTGCCTTCTCGATATACCCGGCTTTCTTTGCTCTGTACCCGACAGTCGAGAGATTGCGGCATGTTAGATCGCTGCATTACAGCAATGGTGTAAGAAGCCTGCCACTATGGTTAGCCTACGTCACGTTCGATTTCCTTATTGTTCTTGCTGCTAGCGTCCTTTCGATTATCATATTCGCTAGCGTATCTAGTGTATGGTATCACCTCGAGTACCTATTCGTCGTCTTCTTTCTCTATGGACTAGCAGCGACATTACAGTCCTACGTCATCTCACTCTTCTCCAAGTCTCAACTCGCCGCTTTCGCCATCGCTGCAGCGGTCAACTCCGTGATGTTCCTCCTCTACTTCATTGCCTACACATCAATCTTGACCTACTCACCGACCAATAAAATCGACTCCAATGTCAACATCGCCCACTTTGCAATTGCCACTATCACACCGATTGGAAATTTCGCCCGAGCCATGTTCGTTGTCCTTAACGTTTTTTCTCTCACCTGCCGCGACCGCCATTTCGCCAGCTATCCAGGCTCTATCACCGTTTTCGGTGGTCCGATTCTTTACCTCATCGGCCAATCCTTCTTCCTTTTCGCAGTCTTGCTTTGGTGGGACAGCGGCTCTTTCTTCCGACGTCTCCGCAAAACCTTCAGCAAACCCGCAGCAGCCGACCCAGAAGAACCACCGCGCACCACCGACCCCTCAATCTCCAACGAACTTACCCGCGTAACGTCCTCCCCTTCCAGTCAAGACGGTCTCCGTGTCCTCCACCTCACCAAGTCCTTCGGTTCCAACCTCGCCGTTGACAACGTAACCTTCTCCGTACCCCGCGGCGAGGTCTTCGCCCTCCTTGGCCCCAACGGCGCCGGCAAGTCTACCACAATCTCCCTCGTCCGCGGCGACATTGCTCCCTCCCCCAAAACCAACTCCGCCATCTATGTTGAATCAATCGACGTCACTAAGCACCGTGCCCAGGCCCGCGCCCACCTCGGGGTATGTCCCCAATTCGATGCTACAGACACCATGACCGTGGCTGAACACCTCACATTCTACGCACGCGTTCGCGGCGTGCCCGATCCCGCGCACAATGTCCGCGAAGTGATGCGCGCTGTCGGCTTGCAGCCTTACGCCTCCCGCATGGCGGCGAAGCTCTCCGGCGGGAACAAGCGCAAGCTCTCTCTCGCCATTGCGCTTATGGGTAACCCAGCCGTGCTGCTCCTCGACGAGCCATCCTCCGGCATGGACGCGGCGAGTAAGCGTGTCATGTGGCGTACGCTCGCCACAGTCGTCCAAGGACGGAGTCTGGTACTGACCACGCACAGCATGGAGGAGGCAGACGCGTTGGCGCGGAGGGCGGGGATCATGAGTGGGAGGATGCTGGCATTGGGGACGACGGAGGAGTTGAGGAGGAAGCATGGGAATGCGCATTATGTGCATCTTGTGCATAAGGACGCGCCTTATTCGGCAGATGAGGCTATGCTGAGGATAAGGGAATGGGTGACCAGTAGCTTTCCCGGTGCGGTGATCGAGGAGAGGACGTATCATGGGCAAATGAGGTTCTCGGTGCCCGTATACGCTCCCTCACAAGAAGAACCGGAGTCTGCAGGAAAAGAGAAGGATGTGGACGTGGACGTTATCGAAAGCACTACCTCAGCGGACCCAGAGAAAGATCGACCTAGCACCGCCAAAGACACACAGTGTGGCATCTCAACTCTCTTCTCCGCCCTCCAGTCCCACAAATCTGACCTCGGCATCGAATACTACAGCGTCTCCCAGACCACGCTCGATCAGGTCTTCCTCAACATTGTCGGCAAGCACAACGTCGAGGAGGAGGATCTGCAGCGGCAGCAACCAGCCAAGAAGTCGCAGTGGTGGAAGTGGATTGTCACGGCACTTTTCTGCATCCCGCCCAGGTTTATTCGGTGAGCATCCGTATGAGGAGGGAAGTGCTGGGGGCCCCTACCTTCCTCGCCCTCTGCGCATCTACTCATTCATTTATTCGGACTAGGTTAGCACGATAGACGCGGTACATAGGCGCAACAGGCGGCTATACCTAATAATAGATCAGACTCCAGAACCCGCTTTGATAGGAAGGGTGCATTTGACGTGGCAAAATGAAGTATAATTATAGCGATGGCTTTGTATATTGACTCGAACGCCTCCCCTTTGCAAATATAGTGAATAACCGAATTGCCTTCCTGCTCATGTTAAAAAGAGAAGTGCACGTGTTCCCTTGATTCCGCAATAGAATGGTCGATCTTGGCGCACCTTATCACGCCGTTCTCTGTTGGCCAATCGAGTGATAACCTTCCTATTCTAGGTGTCCGTGCAATGATACGATATGAAGCTGTCACGATGATCTTTTAAGCTTCAACAATTACAATTTCATGCTTCAATGCTGAAGAGTGTGGGGGTGAGGGACATTTTCAACTGGCAACAATCATGCTTATCAAGCTCTACAAACAGCGAATGTGTCCGTTGTGAGGAATCCTGTTTAGACCTGGATCGGACACCTTACTCGAGTGGCCTGTCAGATCAGCCATATCATAGTTCGTTAATGGTCTCAGTCGGCTATCGCATGTTATTAACCACTCTCACACATGGATTCCTTCGACCTCATCGTTATTAACGGCATCGTCATAACAGCCAGCGACACGGCGAAGTACGATATAGGTGTCAAAGATGGCAGGATATCTCTCCTAGCGCCACCGGGATTACTTTCGACATCCGATGCAAAGAGAGTCATCGATGCGAAAGGTGGGTATGTTACGCCCGGAGGCGTGGACTGCCACGTCCATCTCGAAGAGCCCGCGCTCTTCGGCGGTAAGGGGAGGAGCTCTGATACGTTTGAGACAGGGACGCGCTCGGCCATTGCTGGAGGGACGACCTGTATAATTGCTTTCGCTCCGCAGACGAAGTCGGATCCGTCTGTGTTGGAGGTTGTCGAGATCGCTCAAGCTAAGGCATCCGATGCTTGCTACTGTGATTACTCCTTCCACCTCCTCCTTTCAAATCCGACCCCATCGGTTTTGACTGAATTTCCTCTTCTCGCGGACAAGGGGATAACTTCACTGAAACTTTACATGACCTACCCTACTCTTCAATTACGCGACGACCAAATCTTAGCCACGATGCTTGCCTCCCGAAGGGCTGGTCTCACTACTCTTATCCACGCTGAAAATGGGGACGTCCTCACCTTCTTGACAGAGCAGCTCATCGCTCAAGGCCACGTGACCCCTCAACATCACGCTACCTCTCGTCCACAGCCACTAGAATCCGAGGCAACCCACCGCGCCATCACCTTGGCCGAACTGATGGATGTCCCAATTCTACTAGTCCACGTTTCATCTCCTCAAGCGGCTTCGCACATTCGCCGTGCCCAAACTACAGGTCTTCCGATATATGCTGAGACATGTCCGCAATATCTCTTCCTCACACGAGCAGACCTCGCTACCGAAGGTTTCTCTGGGGCTAAATGTGTCTGTAGTCCGCCCCCAAGGGAAAGTGAAGAGGATCACAGAGCTATCTGGCGTGGACTCGCAAATGGGACCTTCACAATACTGTCTTCAGATCATTGTCCGTTCGTGTATGAAGACGTGGATACGGGAAAGAAGAGCGCCATCTCTTCAGACTTCCCACAAGGCCGTTTCGACCGCATTCCGAACGGTCTACCGGGTGTAGAGACGCGTATGCCCCTCGTCTTCTCAGCCGACCGACTCTCATCGCAAAAATTCGTGGAGGTGTGCTGCACCAATCCCGCGAAGCTATACGGTCTTTATCCTCGGAAGGGGGCCATTATTCCAGGTATCAGTGATGCAGATTTGATCGTTTGGTATCCTCCACGGGGAAATGATGGGGCGCTGGACGACTTCGAGTTGAGGAATGAGATGCTACATCATAATGTGGACTATTCGCCGTTCGAAGGAAGGATGGTCAAGCAATGGCCACGTTATACAATTTTAAGAGGAGAAGTCGTGTGGGATAGAGAGGCCGGAGGAGTTGTTGGGAAGAAGGGCTATGGAAAGTTCGTGGAAAGAGGAAAGAGTTGTCTCGCAGGGTCCCTTAGAGAGGGAGACTGGGATGTCAGCGCGCTGTAAATAATAATTGAGATACTTATTTACGTGAGCTTGCGCTCCTGTTGTACAACAAATCAGTCGCGTTGGATTGATCATAATTTCCTCGACAGCTGTTATTAAGTTATGCGACATATTTCGGGCACTTGGGAACTTCTCAGAGGCAGTAGACGATTAGTACCGTTCCCCAGCGTCTGTAGTTCACATATTGACAGCTTCGGGGGTTTGGTGTGAAATGGCATCGAGTCACCCTTTAAGCATGTGAAAGATGCTGGAGACGCGGAATGCTGGAGACGCGGAAAGCTGCCCGCATTGGCCCCTCCGAGCCGCACTGGCGCCCGGCAAAGCTGGATTGCCAGAAAAGACTAATGGACTGCCTGGTCGGGAGAACCACGCTAAGCCAATTGCGCGGACGTAAATACTTCCTCGACTTCTGCTCACCTCAATCCTACACCATTGCAACTACCCACGCCATCACATCTCGATCAGCAACCACTAATACTGCAAGCTCTTACATTGCTCTTTCTAATTGCTGCTCGCGCCCCAATTGCTTCTCCGCACGAAAATTTCTTCGCACACGAGAATTTTCGCAAAAATCTTTGAAGCAGGCTGACCCGTTCTCGCAATGGCTACGCGCTCTCAATACTCTACCTCCCACGACAGCATTGGCACTTCTACCTTGGCCGACGACTCTAGCATTCATAACCGCTTCAGCGATGCTTCTGACGCGTCTGGCGATTTCACCTCTAACCTTTTCGCCGTTCTTGCTGAGTCCAAGCCTGTCACCAAAACCAAGCTGTCACAGCGCCCCAAGATCCCTGCAAAGTCCATCAAAAAGACTATCAGCTCTACAAAGCGCAGTCCAGCTCACTCTGAGAAAGATGTCATCCCTGCTACCGCCGACAAAAGACGCCAGCAGCAGCCTCGTGTTAAGGACACCACAGACGTCTCAATCGACCGCGATAACATTATTCCGGCGTCCCCTAATGGTCCAGTCATCCAGGATATGCCTATGAAGCGTCCAATAACCCCTACGAAACCAGAAGCTCCTCTAGATCTGTCAGAGTCTAAGCCTACTTCGGGAGTGTCGACAAATCTTGAAGCTGAATTGGAAAAGGCGAGGTTGATTATTGCAGAACAAACGCGCACTATTAACGCTCTGAGAAGCGAGAACACAACTACGAAGAGAACTATGGAGGCTTTGCAGCAGAACGACAAGGTCCAGTCCGAGCTTATCATATCACACCAAGCCGACATACAGGCAGCTGACGACACTATCGAACGCTTGCAAGCCGATCTAGATCGCGCTGAGAAGACACGCGTTGCCGAAGTCACCGTCTGCAACACCAGCATGAAGGTTGCTGAAGAAACCATCGAGCGCCTGAACGTCGATCTGGATCGCTCTGAGAAGGCACACATGGAAGAACGCACTGCCTACAAGACCCACATAGAGGCTATTGGAGCACTCATCGACCCCTTGAAAGCCTCTGTCGAGCGCTCTGAGAAGATGCGTACTGCAGAGCTTACCGCTTACAACGCCGAGAAAAAAGCTGCTCAAGAGACTATCAGAGATCTGAAGGCCGCTGTTGACCGCTCCGAGGAGATGCGTCCTGCACAGCTCACCGCGTATAAAACCGAGAGAAAGGATAACCGAGAGACCGTCAAGCGCCTCATACTCAAGCTCGACCGGGCTGAGAAGATGCGCACTGAAGAGCTCACCTTGCACAACGTCGAGAAAATTGGTACCCGAGAGACCATCAGAAGTCTGGAAGCCGCTACAACTCGCTCTGAGAAAGCCCGCGCATCAGAACTCGCCGCCCTCAATTCCCGCATTAGGAAATACAAGGCTGAAGTCACGCATTTGAGGGAAGACGCCCGCTTAAAAGAGCAGGTACAGAAAGACATGGACGCACGCTATATCAAAGACCTGGAGGATTGGAAGGAGGAACGCCAGAAGCTGCGAAAAGTCATCATGCATGCGTGGGCGGAGATCGATTGCCCTGGGGAATACTCGGCGGACGGTAAAAAGGTGTACAAGTACCGATACATTAAGAAACAGAAGTGATGAAGGTTGAGATTGGGCGTTTTGGATGGAGTTTTTGGCTGTTTTAGGAAGGTTTGGATGCTTTTGGAAGGGATTGTGGGCCCCTATCCCCCCTATTCCAGGCGGTCTCTCGCCGGAAAGGGCTATAGGGGACCTGCCCTGCTGTTATTGGCTTTGGCGTTGCTCTTTTAGAAAGGTTTGTGCTCTTGGATTACCGTTTTGGGAAGGACATGGAGGTTTTTGGGCTGGTCTTGGGCGTTGATGGTTACCAAAAAGGGCAAGCAGTCACGTTTTCTGCTATAGATACCCTCGTTAGCCCTAGATTAAGTCAATCAGGAACTTTTCTAAACGAAACCGGCGCTCTTTCCACATCGGGAAACGTGATATTCGCCACACCCACACACACTGAAGAGCGCCTCCAAACGCATATTTATACTGCTTCTCACTGTGATCCAAAATTGTTTCTGCATACCGATGACCTCTGGAACAGCACATTCCAGTTATTAATAACCTCTGAGAACCACCCTCCTCCGATTTTATCCAGACTTGATGTCTATAGTAAGACGTTTATCCGGGCTTTACTATACGGACTTACTCTCACAACGTTCGGATCCGGTACTCTTCTAGTAAACCCTCGATACAAGCAACCGATTGCATACACAATTCAAAGTCTGAAGAAGTCCGGAAAAATCGGTCTTAAATCACATCGGCTTTTCTTTTCTCTAAAAACCCACCCTGAAGGTCGTCGAGTGGTTATGACCAAATCTAATATCTATGAGAAAGAAGAACCTCCTCTGGAAGCTGTTGCTTATATCGAGGGTTTACTGTATGTGGATAAGCTCTGGAAGGGTACTTTCCTATTATTTAAGTATTTTGAGAAGGGTCGAGGATATAGGACACTTTGGACTTTGGCAAAAGTGCACAGGGATCATCGTCAGTGCGGGACTTTTCTCCCTCGGCTTCATTAGATATTGCAAAAAAATGGAGTAATCTTCGGGTACGATTAAGTGACTAGAAATCTATAATGGGCTCTCTAACGTCTATCTCCAAAAGACTCCACCGAAAATAAAAATCTGGAAAGAAAAGTGTCCTGTCATGAGCCTGCCAGTTACCGCTACCACCCCCTCTCCCTCCTCCTCCCCCGACTAGCGCTCCTCTCCATCCTCCTGACCTCTCGACTCTCCCTCCTCGCCAAGCTCCTCTCCCGACTCCTCTCACTCCTCACCAGCTTCCCGTCTCGACTCCTCACCCTCCTTGTCTTCTTTTCGTCTGCCCATGCAAATGCGTAGAACCCGTAGTTCTCCTCGTTCTTGTGGTCGTTGTCTGCTTCGTCGAGACGGTAGGCCGCCAGCGCGTCAAAGCCGTAGCCGAAGCCCGCGCTTGAGGAGGCTCGCGTGCTCGGTCTGGCGGAGGGCGGACGGGTGCCGCTTGTGCTTGGTCGTGCGGAGGACGGGCGCATGGAGACGGCGGAGGGTGTGTCGAAGGGGCCGCCGGACCGGGGGAGGAGTTTGGAGAAGCGCTCGTGGACGCGGAGGACGTCGAGGTCGGGCATGGCTTCGTGGGAGGCGCGCGAATCGTGGGCGGAGGATGGGGGCCGGGACGCGTAGAGGGAGGCGGAGAGGGAGCTGGAGCGCTGGTTGCCGCGGGGGCGGAGATAGCTGGGGAGAGCGGTGGGGCGGGTAGGTGAGGATAACGCAGGCTCGGGAGAGGGGTCTTTGCGGATTGATTCGTAGTTTAGAGTTGGCTGACTGGAGTGGGAGACGGGTGATGTTGGGATTGGGGGGGGATCGGAAAGTGAGCGTATGCGGGTGGGGCGAATGGAATGAGAAGACCGGCGGCTCGGTGGAGGCGTGGGCGAATGAGCGGCAGGCGGTACACCTTGAGAGAGACGCGACGTTGACGGTCGCGAGGGTGGAGGGGAGTCGGGGAGCTCTGGAAGCGTGGGCGAAAGTGCATTGATGCTTTGCTCCAGTGAAGCTCTGCTAATGCGCGGTATGGCAGTGTGACCCTTAGCCCGCTGCGGTACCCTCGGTTTGGGAGGATCTTGTAGGACGAATGTCGAATCAGCTTCTGGATCGACAATGCGAATGCCACTAGCGGGCATAGCATTTGGCTTATGACTCGAGAAACGTCTTGCGAAAGCAGTCGAAAGTCTTCTGGCGAATGCGTTCGTGGAGGGGCTACTACTACCTTCAAAGCGCTCGAGATCGATACTGAAGGCTTGTATTAATGGATCGGCGCTTAACGGCGGATGTAGGAGTGTGGGTGACCAAGCAGGAGAGAATAAGGATTGACGTCTAAGTTTTGACTCGCTCTTTGTCCTGCGAAACTTATCCGGGATCACGGGGACCTCTGGCTGCGAAATTCGATGCATCTTTGACAGAGGTGATTTTCGGGGACTTCCGATCGTGATTTCGCTCGACGAAGAATATGAAGAAGCAGCTCTCGTGGGTACCGGGGGCGGGAAATACGAGCCAGAAGCCACGGTGGAGGTCTTGTTGTTTTGGGCATTATAAGAATAGTGATAATGAGCGTTTCCGGATCTTGATTGACCCAATTGATGAGATGACAGTCGCCCGTTGGACGAATATCGTAAGCTTGGAGGAAAGACCGCGGCTCGCGAGGAGGAACTATGCTGACGCTGCAGCCACTCTCTCGGATCAATAGTCATCATCTCGGGCTCCTTTGCGTGCCGTTCATTGGACTTTTGTCTTTTTGACGATCGGCGACTTGATGTTGTAGAACGACTGGATCCTGAGGGTGAATACGCCATGCCAGCCTCGGGATCTGGGTTGTATATTCCAAGGAGAGACGCATGGAAAGCCCTATCAGAAATTTGGATGGCGCAGAACAATACAACAGAGAATACCCTAGACGAGATTAGCGTTGCATCAAAAAAGGATACTAGTGCATACATTGCAGAGACTGATAAACCGACCGTGACCCGATGCAGCTGGCAACTGATCCCAAATTGCCAGAACTCTTCGCTGTCTCGGCCACGAAGGCATTCAGGCTGGCGTGCTGCTACTATGAGGCCAGTAGCAGACGCAGCAATCCATGTCACCATTAGAAACTGGGAAAGGATCTTGCATGTCGAATGTAGCAAAGATCTAGGTGGAGGAAAAAGACCGGCTTGGCGATGCCTATGGGCAAGTAGCGAATGAAATGTAACATAGAGAAATGTAATTTGTGCCTGTTGTTTGTCAGGTAAACCTCAGATGCAAGCATTCAATACTTACGCCAACAAAAGTCAGTATCAAGCTCAGCAACATCACATTGTCATATTGTTTTGTAGCGTACAAGTACACAATGATGGCACTCTGAGCAACTGAGACATATGGTAGAAAGTAAAGGCAAAACACGATGATGAACAGAGCCTTGTTTCGTTCCCTATCTTGCGCCATTATGCTCTGCCTTGAAAAGAGTGTGTCCACAATTGATGTCGAGAATGAAACGAATGGTCAGATAACTGAGTCCAGCTCAACAAACTCTCTCGCACTATCGCAGGGTGATATGGGCGCGTAAAGCACCTCCATCAGCTATGAGAGTACGACCAGCCCAACAGTTCTGTTGGCTAAGGGAGGGATAGCCGATAGAGGAGTGATTCTCGAAATGCATCGATAAAGAATGCTACTGACTGCCACTTCGGATCCATTTCCCATGTTGATAGGTGCCTTGCCTCGAGGCTGCTCAGGCAGCCATTTAGAGGAATGCAGTCAGCTGAAAGGGCAGGAAGCACGGAAGTGCGTGCAGGAACATTCCAACAAAAAGTGATAGAAGGACGTAGTAGACCAGACAAGGAAAGGAAAATCTGAAGATAAGCGTTGACGCAACGAGAAGTAGTACTCCATTGTACAACTGCCTCGATAGACAAGCGTGACAAGCTCAAGGTTCATCAACGTCGTTCTCCTCTTCGGAGTATCATGGAAGTGCAATGGTTGCCATGGCGTCCGTGCCTAGCCGGAACAAGGGAACAAAACGATTGTGAGACAACGCGGCTCCAAGCCGCAATCCCTGGTGCATAAGGTAAGTATTGACAAATCGCTGCCCAGGGTCATCTGAGCAAGCCAGTGTAGCGCCATCGACGATTGCACAAGGGACGTCCAAGACAGAGCATCCCCTGTGCTCCATAGCCAACAACCACGACGGTCTAGAGACTCGCAGGATGAGGGCGGAAAAGGCAGATGCGGGTACGAAAGGAAAGACCAGCGACTTTTCTTTATTGGGCTGTTGCCTCGCCACAAGCCTTGAACTCCAAGCAAGCCGCACTGTTTTTCCGTCAGCTGCCAAATTCAGGGTCTTGCTCGATATGGGATTTTTGACGCGTGTGCAGCCGGCTAAGTCTCGGTCCCTTCTAAATACTAGAATCACGTGCAGATAAGCCGTATCGGAGTAGGAGGGTTTTAAGCCGTTCGAATGGAATGTCAGAGTCCAATAGCGTTTTGGGTATCAAGGAAGCCGTATCCAGAGCGTGACATTTTACGCTCTAGTGGACCAATTAAAAATGGTCACTCTCACGGGATTTGGGCGTACTCTCCGAAATCTGTTCAAGCAAAACGCTCTAAAAATGCCGGGCGTCCTCAAGGAGTGTATTCACCAAGCCTCTTTAAGTTCGGGAGAGTGCGACGGCGTGGGCTAGTTCGACGTCACTACCCGAAACGTGATTGTGGTTTGAAGGCAAGTGGTTCTTTCACAACTACTCTAATAATGACGTGGATACGGTGCATGGCAGGAGTTCTTCCTTTCAAGATTCGCTTGCCTCGGACAAACTTGATTGTTCCCTTGTGGCACAGCTATCATTTTCTTTTTCTCTCCTCTACTCAAATGCTCATATTACTTCTTTCCTTCGTCATTCTGATAATCCTCTTGACCCGCTCCCTTGATTCTCCATCCGCCCAAGTCATGATTCCTCATCGTCCACCACGCCGGCCGATCCTGCGGCGAGCTCTATCGTCAGCTGCCGAGGTGACGGAGTCCAACAAAATACAGTTCAATCGCCCAGATGACACATACGAGCCCAGGTCTCTACAAGACATTTACTACGCAAACTTTCTCCTCCGTCAAGTACTTATCCCAGACCTAGTGCCTACAATCCTCGACCTCGCAGGGTACTGGCTCAAGTCCTCCACTGCTCGCACGGAAAACGTGTCCGTCCGACAGCAGAGTGCAGGTTTTGTGTATCTCAAATCTCACGAGATAGATTCCAAGCTTCCTCATCCCGTTCGCCGGGTCGAGATACGGGTCACGAGCAGGGACCAAGGTTGGAGCGATCATGCTGAGTTCCGTGGCACCTATACAAACAGCTGGACGTGGTTCGAAGCCGGAATCAGCAGAGAGACTGAAATCGAAGGCAAATTGATTACGAGAGAGATCATAAAGAAGAGAGAAGTATGCCACAATATCAATGCCGGAAAAGAAAACAAGACGCACGTTGTAGTCTGGGACTACGATGCCGAAGACGAAAGTGAGCGCGAATGGATCCGGGAACTGAAAGCTGGAGACACGATTGCACTCTCCGCGGAAGCAAGGTACGCGGGATGGCAGAATAATGTGCACAGCGCGGAGATCAATGTCTATACCTCCAGGGCGATCAGATGAGAGGGCCACACTAGGTGTGTTTGTGGCATACATTATCCGATTAAATTCTAAATTACTCAATCAGTCCTTCAGCGCATGTCGAAATATGCACACCTTTGCTTATTGGGAAACTTCGTTGGCCAGCAACGGGATTGCCCCGTCCCAGCGAGGTCAAGTTGATCCACAGATCGCTCACACAGCGCTATTACGTTCGCCGCTTGCAATACATTATCCCCCCAACCAAGAAAATGATTCATTGTTTGGCGTCACAGAGGGAGGCGCACAGAAATGGATGCTTGCAGAATTCTTCTAGATGGCCAGAGGGTCTCGTTCTCGGCGCGTCACGCTATCATGGGAGCTTCAACGCCTCTATTCGCGAAACCTGCTCTCAGCGGAGAGAATGACATTCATGAACATGTATTATTACTTAGCTTTTATAGCATCCTTAATGGAGTGCCCTGCATGGTGTATAGAGCTGACCTATAATTATTCAGCATGGCAATGCATCAACTATTCTGTGCCATAGCTCGTAGAATTCAGCTTCATCGTTTATTTGTCCCCTCCATCTCCTTCATCCGTAATCCTCTTTTGAAAGACATACAATGCCTCATCCTTCCCAGCGAAGCTCGGCAATGCAATCCTAACAACCATCTCAAACTCCTTCTTCTCCTTCTCCATGAACTCCTCAATCGTCTTATCCTTGAAGGCTGTGTGCCGATTCTGGTTCTGCGTCCCCGCTACAATCACTGTGTCCCCTTTGTACGCATCTAGCACCTTCTTTGTGAATCCATCTCCGCCGACGATGGGGTACACGAGCAATAGGACCATGGCCGGTGCATCTTTCTGCTTTTTGAGCCATTGCACACCATCTGTTATGATTGTGTCGCTAATCCATAGCGTCCGCCATCTGCTCTGCAAATTGTCGATAGGGATGACGGTACAGCCAAGGCGGCGGAGAAGCAGCGTCCAGTATCCATTGCCACTACCCATGTCTATAATTGTGCGTCCACGGTCTGTAGAATAGTGTTTGATGATGTTGAGACTCTCGAAGCTGGGGCACACGCAACCAAAGTGGTGCATGAAGACCGGCTGGATAGGATGGGATGTCAGGACGCGAGGGGAATGCGTAGAGTCAGGGCCGGCCCATTCGAGGGAGTGTGTGGACCAGGTCCAGTAGTCGAGGTAGGGATTCACATGGGGAGTCTTGAGTTTGGGTGTCTTGAAAGTTGTTGGGACAAGTCGCTTTCCGGAGAGATGAGAAGCGATGTCGGCGCGAAGGGAGCCTTTCTTTCCATTGGACGTAAGATTTGTGAGGGATTTGGAGGGGAGGGAAGTTGAGTTGAAGAGTCGAGCGTAAGCTTCTATATCGGAGGACGGAGGGGGAGGTAGCTATGGCTTCCAAAGGCGATTGTTAGCCAATGAGTTCGGTTCTGAACGGAATTATCGTCGTCTAGAAGCTGAAAGACGAGAGTAAAAAGTTCCTGCTTACTGCTTCTCCGTTCTCATTTTTGTACCATGTATGCAAAGCGTTTGCTGCTCCAGCATCAATTGCTCTCTGGACGTCAGAGAGGGTGACGCTGGCGGTCGCATGATAGACATATTGATCGTCTACTGGTAAGTCAAACGTAGCAATTATGGATTTTTTGAAGCCATCTGGTTGGCTATTGTCCACCACAGGGACTTTCAAGTGTTCGAGCTCTGGCCATTCCTCGAGGAAACGCCCAGGATCGAAGGTCTTCGAGTCAGTGGTGCGCGCTCGTGGAAAGGCCATAGGGTGGCACAGACGTCCTTAGGATCAGATCCAAGAGTCTGATCGAAGCGAAGTATCATATTTGCATGAGCAGCTTGGAAAGACCCGCGTAAATACACGATGTCCGGGATTTGTACAGTACAACCCGTACGCTCCGCTTTCCCCAAATTGTTCGAAAAAGTCAATTTTTGAAAATCTGGCAAACGCAGAATGTTCTCAGGTGTCCAAAAAGAGCTAAGCAGATTCTCTTTCTAGCGTTCTAACGACTCGACCGCGTTTCCGCCGACGCGTGTTTTCTTCCAAAGAACTTGCTGCTGTGATTTTGATACGGCGGATGTGCTTTTATAACATTCATTCAGAGCTTACATGTCATACTTATAGATACGTACGCCGCGACATCACGCCTTTATCCCATTGCTTAAACCTCCGTTTCGGTCAGCCGCCTCACCTTGATGCTCAATCATGAAGCCTGAGAAAAACCGGTTCATCGAATCATAGTCATCGACATCTCCTATCCAACTGACATACTGGTCTGGCCGAAGTATGATAGCGCAGCCTTTCTCGGAATCGACCCCATAATTTTCATATGCCTTACCGTGACCTTCGTGATAAGATTCGTCGTCAACATAGATCTTCCAATAATCCCAACCATCGGTTTCGTCGAAGGGCCGCAATACTTCTGGAAAATCAAAGATCGTGAAATTCTTGCGAGGCGAAGAATGCAACGTCAAGACTTCAATGACAGAATCGTACCGTTCCCCAGATGGTGTAAATCGTTTCAGGAAGGACTTCGATCCAGACAGTGACGTACTCAGGTTTTTGACCCTTTCCATCTGTGCTGAAATTGCAACATCACCGGCAAATATTAAGACGCGCCAACGGCCATTGCTCTTAAGCAACTCTTGAAATTGCCATGGCCGCGCGTCAGCTTGATTCAGGACTTTGAAGGATGGCATTCTTGTGCCAAGCTTGATGTTTGCTGCAACATCCGGCCTGCTTTGGACACGGCCAGCCCGCATTTTACCGAGAACATCTGTTCCATCACCTTGCTCAGTGGAGCTTCCCTCTTTTGCCACAATCATGCTTGCTCCATAGTCCACAGCTACGACGATTCGATTAGTCATAGTAATTTGGAAGAGTAGGTCGACTTACACAGGCCACTCGTGAACAAATTACCTCTTTCGAAAGCTTTCTTGAAGTCGGCCATGCTGATGCCTTCCTCGTCCATTACGTCTTTGGCAGGCCGACCAGAGAATAATCGTGAGAAGCGATGGTCGAAATCAATGAGATCCTGGGCTATTCGCCGTCTCTCTGATTGATATGTCTTGAGAATAGATCGATCGCACACCCCATTGACGACGTTGGCCACCTTCCAGCCGAGGTTGTATGCTGATATAATTTGTCAGCTGACACAAAAGATAAGTCTCAAAGTGGACTCACCATCTTGCATAGAAACGTTCATACCCTGACCTGCTTTAGGAGAATGAGTGTGAACCGCATCACCGGCCAAGAAGACCCTCTCTTTCAACGAGAAGCTGTCGCCGACTCGCTGACCTATTTGATACGCTGTCCACCAATCGCAGTATCGGTAAGTCAGCTTATATGGAGCAATGATCTTCTGTGCCGATTTGAGAATCACGTCCGGGTTGATCTTTGATCTGTCGACCTTTCCACCTTCTCCTTTCTCAGTTGTTGTCAACTGTATATACAGTCGAACAAGCTTATTCTCCCTTGGTATAACCATCACGCTACCGCTTTCTGCTGAATGAATTGCACAGCGCATCCGGATGTCTGGAAAATCTGTAATAGGCACGATGTCCAGCACTCCCCAAATATAGTCCGTTGACTCTCCTCTCAGGCTGAAACCGAGCTGTTCTCTCACCCATGAATGTGCCCCATCAGAACCGAGCATGTACTTTGCCTTGACAACTTCTGTTCTGTTGGCCCTACTGTTGAGTTTCTTTGCCTTGTCAAGGAGCTCCTGCGTATCATCTCCGCTCAGATTACTTCGATACAGGCCGTCTCGAATACTCGTACCATTCGCAGAAGTCGCAGATTGCTTTGGGGTCGCTTCTTCCTCGCTCAAATGCCTCAGGGTGACTGCAATGGGGTAAGCGTTAGGGTCTTCGGCCAGAGTCTCGTCAAACTCAAATGTCTCCGGCAGCACTCCCCGCTCGACACTGATCTTCCCCTGGCTATGTTCATGGATGGAGTCAAGAAAGAATCGCTCTATTCTCCCTTGGTGGAGGACTATCTCCGTAAAGCGGCTGAGTCCTGGCATTGTATCCGGAATACGATCGGATCGTTGGATTACACCGTCTTTGTCAGGATTCCATAAGCAGATCTCCAGCATATGGTTCGATTCTATCCAAGCACGGTGGGCGAAGTTAAAGGAGTCAAAAATCTCCAATGTCCGGCATTGAAGGCCATCCGCTTGGCCGTTGAAGATCTATCAAAATGAGGCAGTCAATTTCTTGTTTAAGCCGAAACGGGGTCAGCCAGTATAAGCATACCCTACCTTTGTGCCTCGTTTGTCCACGATTCGTGTCTTAATGCCACATCTACTCATCCAGTTCGCCATCATGAGCCCAGCAGGCCCAGCGCCGATAATTAGGACATCAACTGCGGAATCTGCATCTTGCGGAGCCATGGCGAATGATTTTCTGGTGATCTATGGATATTTCAAGTACAGGAATTGAAGGCCTCTAGTTGACTTTTAGAGACGGGACGCAAAACCAAGAAGTGCGTCATAGGAAACAGTGGTTTCTAAGAATTTCATAAGCCTTAGATCTGCTCAAGGCCCAATCTGGCACCGAGATTCGTTCCCGTTCGGGTTTTGGTGGGGCTCCCGAGGAAATTCCTTGATGTCTCCATCCCCGCATTGATGGAAAGGAGCTTTCTGCCTCCCAAGGCCGGCATTGTTGAGGGACGTTGCAAGCGAAGGAGAATGCGATGTCGACCAAAACACGTTATCTCAAAGAACGCGCCCGGAACGCTCAGCGAAATGTCTGGAAGCTAGATTTGCTTCCCATGCATGTGAATCATGATTCACGTGACTGTACTATGTGGCTATTAGATCCTTATCGGTGAGCATCATCATGGATCGTTAATCTCGGAAATACCAGGAGCGCCTACATCAAACTCTGAAAACCCAGGGATCCTGCAGAAATAGACATTTGCGAGCTTTCAAAGGCTTACTACCCGCTATTACGGACCTCGTGCTAGACTAATTGACCAGGAGATACTCTCTTTGAAAACGAACAGAGGTTTTAGATATCTATCTACAGGATAAGGCAAAGCACGTATTTCGTCCCCGATTACTGGTACCATGGTGACAGAATGCGATGTTCTCATTGTTGGCGGCGGACCGGTGGGCATGTGAATTGGAATAGACTCAATGATATTTGAATACTAATCCCATTTTCCAGGTCTTGTCACAGCCTATCAGCTAGCGCGCTTCGATCCTTCAACTCGCCTCCATATCGTTGAGAAGTACCCAAAGCCTACTCAACAAGCTTTTGGACGTGCTGTCACCTTCTGGTGCCGGTCTATGGAGCTCCTAGACCAGATAGGGTTGGCTGATGATATTCTGCAGCAGTGCTTTGCGGTTAAAGCTAGCGCGGCATACGACAGAAACGGACAGGAAGTCTTCGGTCGGGGTTGGAGCTTTGTTGAGAATATCAAGGATACGAGATGGGTATTCGCCACTGTCTTGCGACAGAAGTATGTTGAAGAGATACTTCGAAGGAGGCTGGCTGAGATGGGTGTCTTTACAAAATCACCAGCCAGCTTTAAGAGCATGAACATTGATCGTCAGACCTTAGATGGCAAACCGAGGGTTAGTGCTGTCATACTGGACGAAGAGACACACGAAATATATCATGTGAAGGCCAGATATATTGTTGGTGCAGACGGAAGCCGGACTGTCGTACGAGAGGCTGCCGGCATCGAGTCTGTAGGAGACCGGACGGAAGACAAATGGGTTCGAATCGACGGAGTCCTCAAGCACACGACTATGCCCAAACCATACTGCTACGGCGCACTCGAATCTCCAACATATGGGAACGTCCTATGGATTCCCCTCGACCATGGCGCAACGAGAATTGGCTTCGCCTTCAATGAAGAAAGGCGTAAACAATACGCTGAGCTGGATCAAGATGCCTTCATCGCTGAGGCGAAGCTGTCAGTTGCACCTTTTGAGATCGAGTATGAGCGTGTCGACTGGGCCAGCATCTATAGTGTTGGGCAGCGTTTAGCGAAACGCTTCTTTGCGCATGACTGTGTCTTTCTAGCCGGCGATGCCTGCCATACACATAGCTCTGGTGCTGGACAGGGCATGAACGCTGGAGTGAATGACGCTGTCAATCTGGCATGGAAATTGTCATTGGTTCTTCGAGGAGTAGCAAAACCCGATTTACTTGAAACCTACGATACAGAAAGACGTCCCAACGCAGAAAAGCTCATCAAGTATGATGAGGATATATCAGTACTAGTGACTGGGCGCCTGCCAAACAGTTGGAATGGTAACCCAAACGCCGATCCAAACATCGTTCTCGGGCAGCTGCTTCAAGAGGCCAGAGGATTCAACACCGGTCTTACCCTTTCCTATTCAACTAACATGCTCAACATCGACAACAGTCCAAATTCAAAGCTGTTGAATGGGGCTTGCCTTTCAACTTCGTCAACCCCAACCCCTCCCCTCCCGGGTTACCGAGCGCCAGACGCTTTTCTAACCACCCCTGCACTCTTCGAAGACACCCGCTTACACAAAAAAACACCCAATCATGCCAAGTTTCACATCCTCGTATTCTCTGGCGAAGCCTCGCAAACCGCGCCTCGAATCTGTGCTTTCAAAACATCCATATTAACCAGCACCCTAGCCTCAGATACCTCATTTCTGCCGATAGACTTTCTCACAATCTCCACAACTACAGCGCCCTGCACATTCTCCCTCTTCCATACAGAGCCTCTTGGTAAAGTCTTCTACGACGGAGACGGCGGCGCACATAGGCGGTACGATGTCGACCCGACCATCGGCGCCGTGGTCGTGGTGCGGCCAGACGGGTGGATTGGGACTAGGATGGACCTTGAACAGCCTGAGAGTGTTGTGAGGTGGCTGGAGGAGTATTTTGGCGCCTTTCTTGTGATGTCGTAGCCGTGGATTGTCTTCATTGACTTCGCCTGGTAGAATGGGATACGGCTAATGAATCCTGTTTCACGTATGGGCGAGAGATGGGACGAGGTCGGTCAAGTCATTCAAAATAGTGAGAAGAACGCTAGTCTGAATAGGTGTTCGAGTTTTAACGGCCGTCTTAGCTAAAGGCTGCTGTTTGGTAGTATTACCTCGAGCAGCGTTAAGTTCTCCAGAAGAGCACTCGCCTCTCTTGATCCACGCCAGGTGTTAAACTGGTTTCAGGGGACAATGTCTCAATTTGTCCATATCGCTATTTCTTTGCCCACGCTATCACACAATATTTCAATTACTTTGTCTCTAAGTCTTCTGGAAGACAAGACTGAGTAATCATTCCCCTGGCCTCGCTTATGCTTCAATTTCTTATTCCCACCCCGTGTTCTTCACCTCCTCCCTAGCTTTCCTCCGAGGGTCTTCGCGGACGCGGTCCGAGAATCGTCCCCTTGAAGCGGTAGCAAGATTCTTCTTTCTCAAACTTGCGATGAACCCGTGTCGATGATCTGTGAAGACGAAGAAGTCTCTGGCGTCAATATTGCACCCTCTTTGTCAGTGGAAGAATCGGAATCCGCTATCGTGGAGGGCTAGACGGGCTTAGAACCACTGCGCAGAGAAAAGGATGAATAGAGCGCGACGCTTGGATAAGATACTTGATGAATGTCACCCGCGGGCGAAGCGATCGAGAAGTCCTCACTTTGCAGGGAATCGGAAGTTTATATCTTGGAGCTTTTTGAGCCGCTTTTTGAAATCGGGGTATCTCAGTTAACAACGACACAGCCTCACAGAATCCCTTGTTTCTGCAGATCTCTGTAGATCCTTTCTGGCATCACATTCCCCTCTCCATCCTCCATCTGCACGACAGACTCCTCTTTCTGGTCTTTGTCCTTCCTTTCCTTCTTTATCTTATCCCACAACCCTACCGCCTCCTCAATGCCAGTGATTTCCCTGAACAAGCCTCCTCCCGCTCCGGGGCCACTAATTCCCAGACACTTTAACCCATAGATATGTCGCGCCTCGGAGAAATGCTTTTCAAACGCCCGTCGACCCATGTACACAAAGTTTCCGCAGATCTCGCATGTAAATTCTACGCCGAGCCCGTGGAGTTTGTACAACCAAAAAGGGATTGGTTTTCCGTCCCACGCCAGGGGCAATTTGAGCGGGTTGTATATTTTCTCCTCGCTGTCAGATTCTTCGTCACTGTCGGCGCGTCCAGAGGGATTGTTCATGGCAGCGTCGTCTTCGGCAAAAAGGGCATCAAGCTCTTGTTGCCGCTCGCGCTCAGTCATGCCTTGCTTGCGTTCGACGTTGACACGTGTGTTACTCCGCTCATTCACGAGAATCTTAGCGAGGCTTCGGATGCGATGCTCATGAGAGGCGATGGCACGTTCTTTAAGGCGGGTTAGGTTGTTGGTTTGGTGGGAAGCAGATGGGGCGCCCGCTGTTTCTGTTGTGCCATTAGACTGCTTTGCCTGAGCGGCTTTAAGGTGTTTCTTTCCTATGAGATGGGATTTGTAGACATTGGGGTTATTGAATTCTTTTTCACAGTCTGGACACCAAATTCCGGATCCGGTTCCTTCTGTTTTCGGGCCGTCAGCAGCAGAGATGCCATTTGTGTCTTCGCCCCAACCAGGGAGAGACTTGTCTGCCCAAGCTTCGTCAAAGTCTTCTTCAACTGTAGTAAAAATCTTGTCAAAATCTTCCAAGGGCTTCGTGCGCCGAAGGAAGCTTTCAAGGTAGCCACCAAGGTCAGAGACGTACTTGAAGTATCTATCTGAGAGTTTCGATGAGCGTTTTAGGGGAAGCTGCGGAGGAGCAAAGTTATCGAAATGATCTAGGTACTGAATATAAGTAAGGCGTTTGACGGCAGGTAGGTTGAGGTAGTCTTCGTGTAGGGTTGTAAGATCCAGAAACCGGCCGTTTGACTCTTCACCCGTAAACATATTGTCCGTCACTGAAGAGACTACCTCGCCCTCAGTAGGGTGTTTACGTTTATAGGCACGCTCGAGGTTCTCGACAGGCTCATTTGGGTAGCGACGATGGAATTCTTTGGTTTCTTCAAGCTGCTTATAAAAGCCTTCAAAAGGATCCCCCGTGCCTAGATTTTGGACTTCTTTTGCGCGCGAACCCTCTCCATCTTTGTAGATATCGAGCAGCCGCCGAGACTGCTCCTGTAATAGATTAAGGAATCCGGCAATCTCATGATCTCTGTTCAAGCGGTCCTTGATCTGATATGGAGGTTAGCAGCTAATCTGATACTGAGATTGGGAAGCATACGTTTCTTGGATCTTCGGTCATCCGATCGCTGATACCTTGCTCAAGGCGTTCAAGATCTTCGTGGATCAACCTCTGGTCCTCAAGGAGCATATTGAATCCTCACGTGCTCTTCAGTCTGCGACAGGGTAAAATGAATTTCCGCAAGACTTTGGGGTTTGCATCGGTAGGCTAAGACGACGGTTATCAGGTAGAGGTTGATGGGTTGAGTGTTCACGAATAGACTTTCGGAAAAAGTTCAAGGAGCACTCCACATAAGGCTACAGCTTGTTCGCGGAGAGATTTTGTAAATTGTGGGTTTAAGTCGAGAAATCGTAGCCACAAGCTCCCCCCGCAAAAGAGATCTCCGCAAAACGGCCTTCGGGCAAGAAATCTACAATATTCACAACCGCAGCAAGCATCGGATGCCAGAACTTAACCCGATCACGGCGCTTTTACTCTTTACTTCCAGCATACTTGCAGGTGAAAAATAACGTTAATCACTTAAAATGGCAGAAGGAATCGACAGGAAAATGGATGGTATGCTGCGAGCCTTACTTCAACCAGTATCATAGCTAGACTGAATCTTTTCACAGACAAGATGGAATTTGCGACGTCAAAAGAGGTGACTGTAGCACCGACGTTCGAAGATATGCATCTCAAGGAGAACCTTCTTCGGGGTATCTATGCCTATGGATACGAATCACCTTCCGCCGTACAGTCACGAGCTATCGTCCAGATTTGCAAAGGCCGTGACACAATTGCGCAAGCTCAATCAGGCACGGGCAAAACTGCAACGTTCTCTATCAGCATTCTACAAGTCCTCGAGACTGCCGTCCGAGAGACTCAAGGTAAGGAATCTGTCCCTCTCTTGTTCCTACCCTGTACTTACACCTCCTCTCAGCCCTGATTCTCTCCCCCACTCGCGAACTCGCAACCCAGATCCAATCTGTCATCATGGCCCTCGGCGACTACATGAACGTCCAATGCCACGCATGTATCGGCGGCACCAACGTTGGAGAAGACATCCGCAAACTAGACTATGGCCAACACGTCGTCTCAGGCACTCCTGGCCGAGTCGCGGACATGATCCGCCGCCGCAACCTCCGTACTCGACATATCAAGATGCTCGTCCTCGACGAAGCCGATGAGCTTCTTAATCGCGGCTTCCGCGAACAGATCTACGATGTCTACCGGTATCTTCCTCCAGCAACTCAAGTAGTTGTTGTGAGCGCAACGCTTCCCTACGATGTGCTGGACATGACCACCAAATTTATGACAGACCCGGTGCGCATTCTCGTTAAACGAGACGAGTTGACGCTCGAGGGCCTGAAACAGTACTTCATTGCCGTGGAAAAGGAGGAATGGAAATTTGATACGCTCTGCGATCTCTACGATACGCTCACCATTACCCAAGCTGTCATTTTCTGCAACACCCGGCGCAAGGTCGACTGGCTTACTGACAAAATGCGAGACGCCAATTTCACGGTTTCCTCTATGCACGGCGAGATGCCCCAGAAGGAGCGCGATTCCATTATGCAGGATTTCCGACAGGGCAATTCTAGAGTGCTGATATCTACTGACGTTTGGGCCCGTGGAATCGATGTTCAGCAAGTCAGTTTGGTGATCAATTATGATCTACCAAGCAATCGAGAGAACTACATTCACCGCATTGGTCGAAGTGGAAGATTTGGCCGCAAAGGCGTGGCAATCAATTTCGTGACCAGCGAGGACGTGAGAATTCTTAGAGACATCGAACTATACTATTCGACACAGATCGATGAGATGCCGATGAACGTCGCGGACCTTCTCAACTAGTTCGAAAGAACATAAGCCGTTCATAAAAAGATCACAGCGAGAGCAATAAAATCCTCAGAGACAAGCAGGAAAGGACTCGTCAGCCAAATACATGAAGTGGGAAAGTAAAGTCGCGGGATGCCTCTCTTTCGCCCAGATACGAGCCCCTCTTGAAACCCTTCAGATCCCGGTATCGCAACTTCAGGTAACGCTTTTCTCCTCTCTCAAAAACCTCAAGTTAACCCCCCACCGGCCTTCACAATTGCGAAAGGCAGGCAATCTCAAGCGCGGAGGAAAGGGCAATTGGAAGTTAAAGGTAAGACTCACTTACCCTGCTTACAACACAACTTTTTAAAACTTGCCCTGACAGACGTACTCTCAGCTAGACTGTCACCTTCATTCGAAGCCTGTTGTCTCTATTCAAGTGCTGCTATACGCACTAATCGATTTCTGAATTTAGCAAAACCCAACTTTTGTTTAAGAAAATAACATAACGTTGAATTGACACTAGTGCTTCTCAAAATCAAGCATACAATCAACTGTGCCTATCACAGTCTTTTTCGTTAAAGTAGCAACGTTCAGCATAGCAATTGACCACGCTATGCCCTGTGCCAGATTGTAAATACATATATCCCGTGCTCCCTTTATATTCTTCAGAATCCCAATGCTAGATTCAGTCCATCAAATAGATGATTCGCTCAAATCCCACAAAACGATACTCCCAAACTGCGCGGCCCAACCGGACCAGAGGCCGAGAACACGCGTATTTTGAGACTCAAACTTAAAACTGCCGAGGGGTCATCCTCCCTGCGACCGACCATCATCCAAGTCATCCAGTCTTCTGAAAAATTCTTTTTTGTGGCAGCCGATATTTGCGCATTTTCCGTCCCCGCTGTAGACATTTCCTTCCTCCTCCCCTCCCGGATCTTTCTCCGTCTTGCGCTTCTTAACCACTCTCGCTGCTATTACCTCCTTTGCTCGTTTCTTGGTCTGTTCAGCGTCCCTAACCATAGCTTCACGTATTTTCCTCACTTCTTCCGAGATGGCTCTTCTACCATGGGGAGCGGGAGCCGCAACGAACTCCCGCTGGAGCGGGTCACATGGCGTTCCGGCATGTTCAGATTGGGCTGCCTTCTGAAAACCCTTGGACTTCCTCTGAGGTCTGGCCCGAGCTCCCCGTGCCGTCTCATTTGACTCAAGACCAGCACGTTGTGGCCGTCTGGGTGCCCAGTTGATCGATCCTGCGAAACACAGGCTAAGAGACTGCTTCGCGTTTTCTGCATTCTCGCAGGGCCAGCCTCGGAGAAACATCCAGTCGAGAAATATCACCCTGACATTGCTTCTGGGCTGTCCGGCTGCATGCCTAGCTTCTAGGTTGTTTCTGATGATTTTGATTGTCCTTGCAACGTCCTTTGTGCTAGCTGCACGGACAAGGACGATAGCTGTAACGTCTACTTCCGTTTCTGAAGAGGTGGTAGCATCGCAGATGGAGTCTAGAAAGCGGGTTTGCGAATAGGTGAACGCTATATGACTACTCCGCAAGAGGTCGTGGAAGCCGCGAGATCGCGAGATCTCAGAGAGGGTGTGGGTGATGAGGAATGGGACCGCCAGATGGGGATTTATTGTTTCGGGGGGCGTGAAGTCTGCATGTATTAAAGTGGATCGGGCCAGGCGTGGACCTGTGGATGGAGGAGTTTGCGGACAGGCTTGGATATTCCGCCGATGCAAAGTCTTTGTGCGAGTTGGGAGGGATCTTTGTTCTTCCAAAGGCGAAGATGTTGGTGGTGTAGGTATAAGCTCTGGAATAGCTTCGATCAAGCAAGAACGATTTCCGAGCTTATTCACATTCTCAGGCTGCCGTTGTAGCCTCGAAGCCGTATTCGAGGTGTCAATTAGTAAAAGAGCATTGGGAGCTTGGTCCAGAGCTTTGGCTTTACTTTCGAGCGGTCCTGCGTCGGTAGACTTCGCTCCTTCCTTATCCGGGATCTTGATTTCTGCCTCCGAGTGGATCGACCTTGAAAGCTGTTCGCCCTTCTCCCCAGAGACCGCTGTGATTGAACTCGTCGAAGACTGCCTTCGGCGAACTGCAGAGAGATTACCAATTTCCTGTAGAGGAGCCCCGACTACAGGAATGCCAATCTTTGTCACTTCTGCCATAGAAGTTGCATGTCTTGCCTTTGGGACTGGAGGGGACACTCGAAGCTTCTTCGTGGGTAAGGTGCTGTCAAATGGGGAGCCCTTCCTCTTGTTCGAGCAGGTCCTCGTACGCGGGAGCCCTCTCCAAGGCTCTATTTGTTCAACGAGTCTACCAAGGGTTCCAGTCTCATTTCGCCGCATCTCTGACGAGTCCATCCTCACAATGGGCCGAGGACTGGAACTTTCAAGTGAGGCAAAGCGTCGTGTTGGATCCGAAGAAGCAGAGCTTGGTGTAATCTGCGTGCTCTTCCCCGGACTGGTGCTCTGGGACTTGTCAACGACATATCCTTTCCGTCGCTCAGCGTTTTCCAGCATCTCAATCCAGTTTCTGTCAGATTGTGATTCATGATCGGGAACTTTTCCTGCGTCTTCAGCTAACAGTTGCAATTCTTGAAAGGATGTTGTATCTTCAAAGGTTCGATCCAGATGTAGTCGAGACGAACGAGGGAATCGCAAGGACCAGAAATTTGCGTTCTGCGGTCTCTCAAAGCCCGAGCCGGTCATCTCAAGAACGAAGGGTCTCTTGAATAATGCTGTTATTGGACGAGCGCTGAATGGCCCTTCATCAACATCAAAGTCTACTGATGATTCCACTGAAGCCAATCCCAGCTTTTCAAATTCTCCAAGCTGATTCAAACTTATAAGATCCTCTTTCGATAAGTTATTCTTCCCGAGAATGCCCATGATTCGAAACCTAGGCTTCTCGCCACATCTTTTATGAGTTTCTTTATTATCTAAACAAGCAATGTGGAAAGCTGTCCACAAAATTTTTCTGGAGTAAAATTCATTTATAGCATGAACATCCTTCGCATCGTAACGAGCGCCAATAACAGCAAAGTCGATTGTGTTTCCCAAGCTGACAATATAGTCTTTCTTGAGCTTGATGGGCCGAGGAAACGACCTTGTGGGTTCGAGCGTAGGGAAATATGGGTCGTCGCAACCTTTAAGCACAAACCCTTCCCACCGATCGGTGATGCTCTTCGCGAAGGCGTTCCGAAGTTGCTTTGATGCTTTATCGGAATTAAAGTTAAAGATCTGCCGGGTACCGATTTCAGCTTGACCCGGCACAATATTGATTAATTGGTGTAGCAAAGAACGTCGGATATTATGTGGCTGATATAAGCAAATGTTGTCATCCCAAAGTAAGATATCATAAAACATTATCATTAGATGTTCACCGTCATGGATCGGAGAGTCTTTGTCAGTGCCAAGGTACTTCCCTGAGCGGGAGACATGCTTTCGGATCTTGTCGAAAGGTTGGATGTCAGCTTTCCAATTGCAAAACACCAAAAGCTCTCCTTCAAGAATACACTTCTGCTTGATCTTGCAATCCGTCTGCCAGAGTCTCAAGCCTACTTTGATAGCGTCACGCAGCCGTTCACGGTCCTTGGTTGAGTCTTTGCCGCTCTTAGAGAAGATTTGTATTGTAGCTTTATCGGAGGGCTTGTCCGGCGACGTATTGATATGGATCTGGCAGTATTCGCCGTCGTACTTCCGCTCAAGACTGATGTGCCGTGACGCCGCTAGATCACAGCAATGCTTGATACTCCTCGCTTTATCGTATTTTGGACGTTCCACATACAATCCAATTTTCGGAGCAAGTTGGGCAGCCGCCATCTCTCTGAAATATTGAACTTCCTCTTTCAGGCACCTATGTGGTACACCTAACGCTTGTGCCTCCTCCAGCCTTCCAACGACACTCGAGATTGAATTCTGTATGCGAATCATTTCCGGTAGAAGGAAATGGTATTGTAGCATCACGAATGCCTCGTTAAGCTTGACTGGCCCGAAGTCCTTTAGAATAAGCCGCGCGAGCCACTTTGCCTGCCATCCTTTCAGTCGCAAGATGACGCCTTTTAAAAGCTTCTTCGGATCGAGACTATAGTCCTTCTTGGTCCGAACTTCGTGTGAAGAATACCTCGCGCCTGCAGCAATCTGCTCCAGCAAGTAGTCAACCTCCTCCAGCGTAACCTCACGCCCTGACGCTGGGCCGGGAAACTCGGTCTGATGCATGACAAGCTCAATGCAACCAGCCACATCCCTCCCACCTGCTGTCCTCCATTGATTGAGCTGCTCCTTCCTTGTCGTAGAAAGCTGCAGACATCTCCCAAATGTAGTAGACACACTGGCCTCCTGCATCTCATACACCCGATCTACTCGTCTTTGCGGGAATAGAGACGATAGAAAGGCCACCGCCTCGGGACCTTTTCGCGGGATGCGCGCATTGTGTCTCCGGAACCAGTTCTCCACGACTTTCCGGTCTGGATCATAGGCTCGTGATCTCGACACAATCTTGTTGACCCTATTTTCTTCGAGTTCTTGCAAAAGCTCGCAGAGCCATCTGAACTTGAAGGTCATCATAAAGTCGATACCTCCGACGCCGATTGTAAGATTGCAGTGTCGGCAGCATCCCGGCTGTGGTCCTCAAAACGATATAGTTTGGGACAAAAAGGCTAAAATGTTGTAGTTAATCTTCTGATGACTTGCACCGCTTCGCGGAAGCATCGACCGATATTCTAAGGTATACAAAAAGTGGATACGACGGCGAAAGAGGTGACTTGCATAAAGGAGACCGATGTGGAACATCCATCGCGTGCGGAGGTGGATCTCAAAGACGCGCTAAAAGAAGGAAACGCGCGATCACATGATTGGAAATGGAAGTGTCGATGACGGCAACACTTAACTGGTAGTCAACGATATTGGTCTTTATTCTACCAATGTAAGGTTGTTTTCTAAGCCACCTAATGCAGGATTAATGGGCTACGCGCGCGGCCAGCCAATCGGCCCCATAATGCAGCACACCTTCAAAGCCACCAGCCAATGCAGGATCCTTTCATCCGGCCTGTCTCTCTCTTCTTGCCCGGGTATCCCTCATAAGCGCCTTTGCCTCCTCAACTTCCACTCCGTCCTGACAGAGCTCACTAGCCAACGCGTCCGCCCTATCATAATCCTGGTTTTGAGACGCCCATTTAGCAAGCCATAGCCTCGCCTTGGAAGTCGTGGCCGTTACTCCTGTTCCAAACTGTCGCTCATCGTTATCTTCGTCACTCATCACCTCCGTAGCGTCATCATCCAACGATTGCTCTAGCACCTTCGACGAAGCACCAGTTTCTTGCTGGATCGTGAGCTCCATGTACGACGCTGTTTGCTCGTAATCCCCAATGCGTTCATACATGGAGGCGATCTGGTAGAGTGTGTCTGGGTCCAGGATCTTCCTCCCCGTCGGAACTTGCTGCTTCTTGCCTGTGCGGGAACCTTGACTGCTACCAAAAGAGCTCCCAGTGCCAACCGTCTCATAGTAGGTCCCAGCAGCCAGAGCTCGTTTTAGAGCCTTGATGCCTTGATCGATTTTGCCGATCTTCGAGTAGCACGAGCCAACGGCCTGCCACATCTTGGGATCATAAGGACGTAGCGCAGCTGCCTTCTGATAGTAGAACAACGCGTAAAACGACATATCGAGCACCTCGTAAGCTTGCCCAAGACCATACCATGCCCGATAGTCTTTTCGATTCACGTCAACAGCTCGACGGTATGACTCAATTGCAGCATGTGTGTTCTTCATCTCAACATATTCATGTCCCATTAGTGTCCAAGCAGAGAGAAAGCTCCTATCCAATGTCAATGCGCGTCGAAAATACATGACGGCTTTTTCATGTTCCGACTTTAACGAATAATAGTTCCCGACTACAACACAAGTTTCCGGTCGAAATTTGTCAGTTGCGCTTGCGACTTGTGCCAAGAACGATAGTTGAGGGCGATCTGGGAGAACGTAAAGGATATTGGAGTAGTGATCGAGGGCATCAAGCCGATAAGGATCGTCCATGACGATTTGTTTGAAGACCTGGCATGCATCTTCGAGTTCCTTGGCATGGTAGTGAAGCATAGCGCGTTGCGTTTGAAGGAAGTAAGACCTTGGGAAAATAGCCAATAGAGAATATAGGGTGCTGTAGATGTCATCGGTTGTCTGAAATAGCTCCTGGGAGCTGTAAAGATGGAAAATTAAAGTCATAATGTTTTGCGGCAGCTGTTGATAGACTTTCTGTGCCTGTGTATGGGATTAGTTTATGGCAGGAATTCTCAAGCTTGCGTTTCTTACCTCCTTTGAATCGGTTAACAAGTCGTTCAATTCTCGCCAAGCTCCCCAATGAAATGGGGTGCGATGCACTGCTTTGAGGAGCCAATGTTTCGCCTCCTCATCGTTCTTTGACTTCACAAGGATAAGACCGTAGAGATATTCAAGCCATCCCTGGTTCTTGTCTTCTAGACCCTCCTCCCGTCTCTGTAAGAAATATCCCTCCAGGCTTCGGGCTAATCCGGCAAGTTCTCTGTTCACAGTCACGCCTTGTTCAGCAGGACCAAGGACCATTTCAGTTTCTTCGTCTCGCTTCTTTTCCCCCGATAAGTACCTGGCATACAAACACAGGAATAGCGACTTTTGGCTAATTCTCGGGAAGGGGTCTGTGACCGGCTTCTTTGGAGTTGTTTCAGCTCGTCCACTTGGCTTTAGTGGAGTTGTGGGTGCTGGCCCTCTTGACTTTTTCTCGTAAGCGGCCAGACCCCTGGATGAGGTGGGTAGAGGGAGAAAGACAGCAGCGCATCTATCAAATTCTCTGGTATCAAAATAAGATTTCGCAAGCAGGTATTTGTGCGTCTCTCGAGCCTCGAGTGCCGCCTCGACACGATCTTCATTGTGGACCGTCAAGAGAGGGTTTGCGGTTGCAGACTGATCAACATCTTGCATCTGCGAGTCGGTGTCATAACCATCCGACGAATTAAAGCTTTCAGGGAGGTTAATGGAGTCTAGAAGTTCCGCTGCCCTTGCAAGAAGGCTGTCAGAAGAGGCTAGAAGACATAGATAGACTACGTACCATTTCGCTGATTGATAGAGACATCGTTCGGAACATTGAACGATGGCGTCTCTCAATTGATCTTGGAGCTCTCGGGCCTGTTCACTGGTTAAAGAGCTCATTGCTGGCAGCTTCTTTGGGGGAACAGAATCTGGAGAAGATTGCGACTCATTGCTGAGACGGTTCTATCGTCTAGGCCGCGGGTCGACGACTTTAGAGGTGGGCGTAATGCTTGTCATAATGCTTGTAGTGGGGTGCGGAGGTCCCCAGAAAGCTCCTATGTTCTAGATGTAGAAGATCAATTTGACCTCAAAGTTCTCTCAACTGCCCCAAGTGATTGAGGGTGACGCGCCTGCGGACATTGACGCGAAGAGCCGAAGATCTCCCGGTCATACCTTCTCGATTGGCTGCTCTTTCCTCTTCCCATCTTCTTCGATGTACTGGCTCGAAAGAACAGACATGGACATCGTTAGAGAAAGGAGATTGAGACTCAGTTCTAATGTGCAGCTGTGATCCTAGAGATTTTGAGAATGGCTTACCAGATCCAATCTCGTTGAGTAAAAGTTGAAAATGCCGTCAAAGCTCAAGCCCACCATCCTCCTCATCTCCCTAGAAAAAGAAGACCTTTTCCAAGAGCTTTTCGCAGACCACCTCAACGCCCTCTCCACCCACTCCAAACTCGTCGAAGCTACCACCAAGAAGGAGGCGCTCGCAGGCCTCAAGCAAAAGCCTCTTGCTGCCATCTGCACCGACGCTGCCATCACCCGCTCTAAAAACGTCAACTTTGCCTGGCAAGTCGCTTCCTATGCGAACGATGGTGGTTTTGTTGTGTTTGCGGGCTTATTTGCGCTCAGAGCTGAGCAGACGGAGTTCGATGAACTTATGAAAACCGTGTTCCAGCAGTTATGGCGCATGGGAGAGTGTGAGGATGATTACTGCACGTTCAATGTTAACTGCGCGAATGAGATCGTCATGGTGGACGAGGCACGGCAGCTTGTCAAGGACATCAAGCTCAAGGCGGCGTTTCTGAGGAACGTGAGGGAGATTGAGAGGATTTATCTGCCAGCAACATACGCCCAGAGTCAAACGCCGGTGGCTATTACGGACCTGGGAGATGGGTGGGTGAGTTTTATCGGGGATATGCAGGGGAATGAGGAGTTGGTAGCAGCGTTGTTGGCAGCTTGTGGGCTGTTTGCTTGGTCGTTGAATTACTCTGTTTGAATTTGAGGAAAAATGGTAGCCTCCAGAGGAGGCTGAGAGGTGGATCTGGTCTTGCGAATAATGACCAAGTGTGCAAAAGATGATGACTGTCTTCTTAGCTCGATGCAGGAAGGAAAGGTAGGTGGTTTCTATCAAGCTGTTAGAGCCATGAAGGATTGCAGCTTGTATGATGGGAAATACTTCAGGGACAAAGCGTCGAAGGTCATATAGTAGGGCGTACCAGGATCAACCATGGTAGTCGCTATGACCCTACGAAGAGCTCCGAGCATAACTAGCTTGCCTGACGAAATAGCATAGGTCGTAGCATTCTAAACTTCATGCTTCACCTCCCCGACCTCGCCATTAACCGCCCACCAAGCGCTTAGCGGATCCGCCCAGATCTCCCATGATCTCACTTTCCACTCCAAACCTCCTTTCTCACAGCCCAGCACATAGACAAACTCCTCATTCCACCCTCTCCCCGTCTCCACGCTCTCAAATCTCCCCTTCCCCTTCACCGTCACCGTCGCCTTCGCCGCAGCCTCGTCGACGTCCACGCCGAACTCCTCGGCAACCGGAAACGCGTCCTCAGGGAGATCGACCTTCAATGTCTGCGCCAGAAGGTCAAAGTAGCGTAGGCAATCGTCGTAACCAGTGAAGGGACGGCCAAGGAAGGGGAGGAGACCTTGAGTGATGGATGGGGCAGGACCGTGTTCGAAGATGATGGGATTGGCGGTAAAATGCTTAGTGAGTATCTGCGCGGGAGGATCTGGGCGGAGGAAAGATTGGCAAAAGGAGTTGGCGAGGGAGCGGAGAGCGGAGATGGGTTCTGAGGTGCCCATTCTTGGACAAGGATATTTCAACCGACGGAAGAGGATCCAGGAGCGAGGCTAGTTGATTGGATCTCTTGTCCCTTTTGGTTCTGATCATTCGTAAAGGCGGTCAAAGATCGCTTGGTGTCTAGGTCTCTTTATGCTCGGTAAAAGAGAGAAGGCGAGATTTGTCGCGAACGTGACCTAGAACACTCTGTAAAACTGACATTTTGAGCATACACTAAGATTACTGAAGAAGCCGCAAATCGAGATTCTCGATGCGATTCCCAGAATCGTCGAATAGACTGCAGAAAACGTGAATAAGTTTGTTTTTAGACAACGCGAAGATATTGTCTTCCTAATGATGACGTGTACTAAAAACAAAATTTAGGGATACAATTGGCTTGATGGATGGCGGCGAATAGTGAACACGAAAGGGAGGAGAGAGCATGAGGAAGCGAGTTTCCCAGGACCGGCAAGGCTTTCATTTAGTCATCAATCTATGAAGATGTCGGCAGAAACCTACTTACCAGCTCTTCTCCCAACGACTTGTTCCTCTGTAATAGCTGGCTTGCGAAAGCTAGACAGCAAAAATGAGGAGGCTAATTTCCATTGATCAGGAGTTCCGGACGACTATTGCACACGCTGCCGATTTTCGACGGCTTAAGTGTGCATTTATCTTTCCTTGCTGCTCTCCTAGACTGTTGGCACAGCGTGTTTCAGTAAGAACGGGGCGGAATTCTGGAAGCCTGACAGTGTTTGTGTGATGGACAATTGCTTTTCCAACGGTTGACGGCTATGTACAAACACACTAGTGCTATCAAAGTATATACAAAGAAGCTTTATCCAACAAGCTGGTGCCGCTGACCTGCACGTCTCTTATCTAAATCCCTGTATCCATTTAGAATGAAGGATTAGCATTGACAACCAACTGGTTGAAGTACGCCTGGAACCAAGTACCCGCCTCAGGTGCAGGTTGCAAAGCATCAGATAGACCGCAGTGGGAATCGTAGCGGGCAGAAGAGGTATCACTTGTGCCATCACACTCGCCGCCGGGCTTGATCCAGACAAACGCGTCCTCGAGCGCGTCACCGGTATTGGAAGTGGGGCGAACACCAAAGCCAGTGCCGATGACATTACACCAATCGCCCCAGGCTTGCTGCTTGGTGGGTTGAACGCCGTTTCGCGCTGGGAAAGAGTTAGTGGTTGGTTATAGGTGCGGAGAAGGGTCAGCTTACATGTGTCCATGATGAAGTGGGCGGGGAAGCCAGCGCTGGTGAGGAGAGGCGCAAGAGCGTTGATATAGCGCTTCTCGTCGCAGTTGGAATCACCCTGTGTGTAGGACGGGCAGGTGGCGATAGACCATGCGTTGTAGTTAGCTACGTTGGTAGCAAGACCGCGAACCGCGGCAGGCTTTCCTGCTTTGGTGTATAGCTGGCCGAAGAGGGTTGCAGCAGGCTGAATGTTGGCAGACCACCCGAGCCATCCGGCGTGACCAGCGTCGAGATACATGGCTACGTTCTTCAGATTCAATTGCTGGATGGCGTATGTGACACATTCCATGTATGCTGATTGAGCGTTAGAGCATTTGGCAACGCTCAGGTTGGTGACGAGATTAGCCAGGCTGTCAGGTTCAATAACCAAAACAACATTGACGTCGGGGTATGCTGTGAGTTGTTTTTTGATGGCGTCAATGTACGCCTTATAGTTGGCAACGCCGTTGTTGGCAATCGAATATTCGCCGTTAGAGGCAAGGGCGGCGCAGTCCCGATCTGGAAGATCGTAAACCACGAAAGCACCCATGATGGGTGGCGATGCACCGGCTGCATTCTTAGCTTTGATGTCAGCGAGATATGTGCCCATGGTAGGAACTTTGGCTGCAGTGTCACTACCATGATAGTTAGAAGGCGAGAATTCATTCGTGGCAGAGAGACACCTACAGCCAGGAGAAGGTTCCAACTTTCGCAACCGAGCTAGCAGCAGTCTTAGCAGCGCCGGTCATTGATGGAATGGCGAGACTATAGATCTCGGAGGAGTAGTAGGGATTGGCATAGATCTGGTGGTTCGCAAAGAAATTCCCTGCTGCTCCTGTGGCTGACGATGCAGCACTAGTTCCAGTTGATGTCACCGAGGCCCTTGTGGTTGTTGACAGTGTTGTACCAGTCGGAGTTGTGGTTACGGGAGCTGTAGTCGAGGGTCTTGTGCTAGCAGCCGTCGAGGTCGCTGCGCCACTCAGACACTGATAGTAGTCTTTTGAAGCGTTAAGACATGAGTAATGCTTAGCACATATCATACTCACATGCATTGATAGAACTGCAGACGAGGCCGGATCCACATGTTGTGCTACCAGTCCAGCCAGTTCCACCACCTGGAAAACATGTTAGGTATGATCTTCGATTCGCAAGATTGGTTGTCGAACTTACATTGCTGGTAGATAGCCTGTTGGGCCTTGACCTTGACAGGTGCAAGAACAGCCAGAAGGGCAACCAGAGGGATCGTCTTTGAGAACATAGCGGCTCACTCACGAGATTGGGCTGAGATTTGATGGAACGGAAACTCCTAAAAGTTCGACCAGGAATCGCTGGGATATTTAAGAAATAGCAGAAGCACTAAGAACCGCGAAAGGAAGCGGTCCCAGGAAAAAAATACAATGCTGTCTCCGGACCATATTGCCGAAAAGCCGCATGCAGACGATTTCTGGACATTCCGGCCATCTAATGTAGGCCAGGAACAGATGAGAGATCGACATCACAGGGCCTCAGCGTCGTGAAAGCCGCAGTGCCCACCATTAGCAAGGACACAATAGTCTGGAGTGCCACGACATGGAAGGAGATATCCCGGGGTCTGGATGCAGGCCGCGGAGGCAACAAGGTACACAACAGCAACGTTCAATTTGACGTCCCTGGATCAACATGCAGGGCAAACCTGATGGCACTAACGGCAAACAATTTGTCCCTGTAGATCTCAGGGTGCTCCCAGATACTTGAAGATGTTCCGCTGGCTCTTAAGGCTAAGTCTTTCCCTCGGCCCGCCGGAGAGGACTAGCGGAAAAGAGCATTTGAGCCACAGCTGATCGAGCGGACACTCGCCACCCGGAGAATTGTCCGTTGCTTGTTAAGATGTCAGCAAGATGCGTAAAAGGGAATTGAACGTCTTGTCGACTTGGTACAACCTACAGAAAATGTCTCCTCGAAGACGAGATTTGCTCCCAAAATTTCCGACGTGGATGTGACGATAGAAGAATTGCTATGAACCGTTGGACATAGCAGGCAGGCCAACCATAACTGGTTAGGCTATAGAGAGAGGCCCAATCACAGGAGTTGATTATGTGACGGTGGAATTGTTTCCGGAAGAATCGCAGCGACGCCAAGTCGTGCATTTTAATTGTAGTAAAGGCGGAACCTCTCCATACCCCGCAGGTTTCTTAAATGAAACGGCAAATGGGATGGGTCAAGATATGGACTGGACAGAATCAGGAAATTACATGGCAGTCAGATGATTGCTGCACATTACCCGTCTTTGCCATCGTTCTCTTACCTGACCTAACCTTTTATGAGGCTTTCACGGTTCAACCGGGTCGACTTCCGCGGCTCACACCTAAGGTAAACATCAACGACTGTCACAATATTACCGAGGCAAGAGTACTAAAATTCGCGACGAGACTCTCCAAAGCCTCGAGATGACTGGTCTGCACCATTAACCTTCCCTGATGGTTCATTCGAGCAAGCCACTTCCATAAGAAAAATGGTCACGTGATCGCTCTACATATTGGGCTCTGATCGTGGGTGAGACATCGAGAGTGTATTTAGTGCTTAGAACAACGTTGTATCGTCTTGTTTATGACATCGAACCTTAAGCAATATCAGATGTTACTCTCAACCTCATCCGCGGTCAATGGACCGTAGAAAAATACTCGTAAATACTGTTAGAACGGCCTTAAACCGTTACTGGCTCCTTGAACATGTAGAAATACAGTAATTACCCTGACCATACGCGTGGCCCAGGATATTGAAAACTGGTTGGCACAGGATAGTTGATGTTGATCAGGATTCCAGGATCAGTGGCGCTGTAAGCTCCAGGAAATGTCACTGTAGGACTAGGTGACCCGCTGCCTCCTCCAACAACGTTGATCTGGGCGCATGATAGCTGTTACCAAGTCAGTGTCGTGCCTCTTCATAAATACCGAATCTATCATACGTAGAACTGCGCGCCACCGACCGTCTGAGCCACATGCAACGCAATATGCTCGGCGCGAAGCAAGTACTGGCCAGAAGGCAACGATTTCGGAATCGTAAACGTATACTTTTGGAGATTGGATGCCGGCCAGTTGATTGTATTAGGGCCGAAGGTCGGTCCCAGCTCAGCGACCTTGAACCAAGGTGTCGATCCATCAGCAGTATTACCGTTCGTCACTTTGGTCATGTAGAGCGAAGCTACCCCAGGGTGATAGATAGGTTGGTCGAGAGCAAGGCCGACCTCAGATCCTGCCGTCACAGTTCCAATATGGGTATTTGCTGCAGCTGCCTGAGTGCCTGTATTGCATCTGATGTCGGTGCTTGTAACATCTGTAACGGGCTGGATGTTGTTAGCATCTAAGCTTCGAAACTCCCTGCCGGTATCTAACGCTGTTATAGTTTGTGTTCTGCCTCACGTAGTAGTAGTCGGCTGTCGTTGAGCCGTTGGCATAAAGATTAGTCCATCGATAGTGAGCAAAAGCACTGCGTGCCAAGAAAAGAGCAGCAAATGCAAAAGCGGATTTCATCTTGTTCAAAAAAGAAAGACCGTGTCAAGAACAGCCAGAAGAGAAGGCCATAAAAGAGAGGCGCACCAGTGCTTGGGAAACAAATGCAATTATATATCGCTAGAATGATTCGCGCTGTTTTCCTGCCAGCCGAAGCATTTTCCCATGTATACGCCAAGAACGAATAAATTGCTCAGGTAAGAGGAATTAGGGATAGCATCCCGCCGAGAGTGGAGAAGTCTAAATTATGCACTATATCCGCGATTGCGCAACTTTGCAATATGGGAATATTTGAAGACAGGGACATGGAAAGCACTTATCCGGCTGAAGCTGGTGGACTGGACTGGATCTACTCGATCACCGCGCTAAACATTGTATGGATGCTCCGTCTCGTATGCCGAGGATGCACAAGCCTTTCCATAAATGACGAAAAGCTTTAGGATGGGTTAAAAGTTTTCGCTAACTTCTGCAACCTTCCATTCAGACCAGACGGTTGTAGGGAATGTAGCACAGATCTCCCCCTGTTGCCAACCGTACGGAAGAGTAATTGAAAGAATTCGATCGCTCAGGCACTATTCTTTGAAAGATGCTGTGCATCGAGCACGAGGGCTGGAACAAGAGGCTAAGCTCCGCCGAGAATTCCGATCAGGCATTGAATCAGCCTGGCATTTGGGTTACTTGTTCAGGCAGACGCGGTTCGGCAATGAGCACACTTGATTATGGTAGCGATTCGACGACAGTTTGCAGCTGAATGATCCGATGTTCGATAGGATAGCCCTAGGAAGAGGCTCTTAAAGCAATCTCGACGCGTCGTGCTCGTATCCCCTACTCTGGCGAAAATGGCGCAGGTTTTCTGATTGGTCGAGAACCCCTACGTCGATCTGACTCGGTTCCACCCCCACCAGCATCCCCCATAATCATCGACTTCCAGGTAGCTCAACTAGGCGCTTCGGGGCATAACTCCCCTAAACAGCCCCTATAAGCGCTCCCCATAAGCACACCTCTCCACCCCTTAAGAGATGTGCTCTTAGGGGTCAACTTCATAGTAGGGATCGCAACCCCACTATCTTATTGGCCCTCTTATTTTTAAGGTTAATTCTCAACCAATCAGAAAACCTGCGCCATTTTGGCCAGAGTAGGGGATAGTAAAGTACACTTGGAAATTGTTTCAAGCGCGGGATTCAAGCGGTCGGACACGGAAGATTTCCGCCTTGGCGGCCCGAAAAGAGCTGTCCACCAATTGGGTAAAACCTAATCGACAGTTCTTCCTCCACTGCAGGCTATGGCTTTTGCACTGTTACAATTCCCAATCATGGTGTTTTCCCAGCTCAAGAAGCTTCCTACCCTCACTCCCAACATATCCTCTCGACGGCGAATCAAGTTCACATTTATCGACCCTGGTTCTCTGATGAACCTGGACGCTCCTTCATGAGGCTTACACTGCAAAGCCACCCGGTTCCTGGCTATGATTTACTTGCTTGGTGCGCAAGAACCACATAACGTACAGGACATAAATTAACAACATGATCAACCACAACCTCAACAACATGTTCTGCGACGCTACAGCACTGCCGACAAACCTCCCCATCGCCGCGTTCTTTGTAGCTCTCCACCTTAGGGGGCTAGAGAAATACTTTCAAGGTCCTATTTTCGGCAAGCCGGTACATTGCAAAATCTTGAAACAGCCCCTCGTAAATCTTTAGCCATTCCACGGCTCTCTCTTTTGGCACTCCGTCATTGCTAAGGTAAGACTGAGCTTGAAAATCCACAACATCGTGTCTTTCTTTTTGGAACACCGAGCAATGTCAAATAAAGTGCTGGATGCTCAGACTGTTTGTTCTTTTACTTTCTTAATGTTTCCAGGATTCCGTTTGTCCAAATCTTCTCCTAGTGTACTTCGTTAGCTTTCCGCTTTTCATCATGAGACTGATCACTAGCATCACTTCCATTCTCTTGGCCTCGGCCGTGTCTGCTCAACAAACTGTTTGGGGCCAATGTAAGGGCCATCGGAATGAGAAGATATCTGGAACTTACATGATCTAGGTGGCGGCATTGGTTGGACGGGGCAAACCTCTTGTATCTCGGGATCTTTTTGCTCAGAGCTAAATCCGTGGTATTTCCAATGTCTTCCTGGTTCGGGTATGTCTGCATTTCATCTTGTTGTGCAAGCACTCTTTTACAGCCGAAGAAACGGTTGAACTTCGGGGTCGCAGTATGATGGAACATTTTCGAGCAATTCTTAGCTTGTATTGTATTTTCTAAAACCTATACAGCAACCTCAACTCTTGCTACAGCGACACAAACACCAACCGACGTTCCTCCGCCATCCTCGACGGAGCCACCACCTTCTCCGACAGAGCCTTCTCCGCCATCCTCGACGCCAACAACACCACCACCAGCTTCTGGCAAGGTTAAGTTCGCTGGAATAAACATCGCAGGCTTCGATTTTGGCTGCTCCACGGATGGGACCTGCACCGGGAAGATCTATCCTGCACCGAACTATGAGGCGCAGATGCAGCATTTTGTCAACGATGATAAGATGAACATCTTCCGATTGCCAGTCGGCTGGCAATACCTCGTCAATAACAACCTGGGGGGACCTTTGCATCCAGACAACTGCAACAACTACGATCAAGAGGTTCAAGCTTGCTTGAAAACTGGCGCACATTGTATTATTGATGTAAGTGTTCTCTCTTCTCCAGGTGCAGCGCTCGACATGATCGTCGATGCTAGCCCCCTGCACTACTTTCTTTGTACTGGATCCTTCGGTCTTCGCTTTCCATTGACGAGGAGCTGATCTTACCTGACAGATTCACAATTGTATGAAATCATATTGCTGAATTTCATGTGTCGGTCCACTAAATCTAGCTCATAGATGGTCGGTGGAATGGAGGCATCATTGGTCAAGGCGGTCCTACGGACGACCAATTTGTATCTCTCTGGAGCCAGCTCGCCAAGAAATACGCGACCAACGATAAAGTCATCTTCGGGTTGATGAACGAGCCCCATGACGGTATGAACCTATTAGACGAATCCAAGAATATGTACTCGGACGAGCCGTTTACTGACCAGTGTAATTGTAGTTCCAAACATTGCCACGTGGGGAGCAACAGTCCAGGCTGTGGTGACGGCTATCCGCCAAGCAGGAGCAACGTCACAAATGATCCTGCTCCCTGGCAATGGCTACACATCAGCACAGCAGTTCGTGCCGAATGGGTCCTTGGGGGCTTTGAAAGGAATCACAAATCCGGATGGGTCGACCACGAACCTTATATTCGACGTCCACAAGTACCTTGACGTGGACAACAGCGGCACCAATGCCGAATGCACGCAGGATAACGTTGGCACCTTCACGCCACTTGCCGCCAGTCTCAGGGAGATCAACCGCCAGGCGCTTGTAAGCGAGACAGGCGGCGGGAATGTGCAGAGTTGTGTCACCAGCATGTGCGCGCAAGTCAAATGCCTCAAGTGAGTAGCTCGCTCTGAACGACGCAAATCATCGAGCATGTGCTGATCCGGGTGTTAGCGACAACGCAGATGTATACCTTGGATACGTTGGGTGGGGCGCGGGTGGCTTCGGCGCCGATTATGTACTGTCCGAAACGCCCACCCAGAATGGCGACCGGTGGCAGGATACCTTGTTGGTGTCTTCTTGTTTGGTGCCCAAATAGACTAGAGATATATTAAAAACAGATAGATGGGATAGAAGAGCAACACGTGGGTTGGCGGGATAGATAGCGTTCAACCCCGGACATGACAACGGGTCTAATGTATGTATGTACTCTACTTTCCCCTGCATTTGAATAGCGCTTGGACCGCCGACAGCCGAAGTACCTGGCAGCCTGGCTAGTATACAGTAGCACGACGCACCGTTTATGAAGCGCCGAGCAGGCCCGGCATCTCTAAGCGTCGCTCCACCACGAAATTGTTGGAACCAAGAGCACGGCGCCCTAAAGCCGAAGCCAATGGACCCCAGGGAACGCACTCTGGGCCGGTTGGACCGGGGGAGGGGGGGAAGGGTTGCGCTTGCCCCGTGCGGGCGGGACGACCTGCAAACCGCCGTCGGCGAGGAGCGATTTCGGCAACGTTGGTCCGGGGGCCGCCCTCGCCGAGGCTCTTGGAAAGGGGCATCTCCTAACTAGAAAAATCCATCTGCGAACGGAACAGCACCACCGACGGTTGACCAAGGAGCTAACTAATACACACGATCCAAAACAGTCACCACTCTGTCCTGTCCTTTACTGGTTGCACCTCAGATTGGCTCGAGCCTTTCCGCACTCCACAACCGTTAAGCGGAATAGGGAGGAAGGCAGCGGCCTCTTCTGCCCGCCAAACACCATCGACGACGTCAAATGATATCGATGACTAGTCAAATGGCAACATCGCGTTGACATTCCCTCCATTAAGGTTCTAAATGCTCCGGCAGTGGCCCTTGTAGGTCATCCTCAACGACTGGGCCACATTCTTTCGGCTGTCTGTCAGACATCTGGTTCTCTAAACTTGGTCGTTTTAAAAAGGAACCCCTGAGCCCCGGATAACGAATCTCCCCCATGGCTAGTGAAGTGCGGGCCCAGGGGTCAGGGACCTCTCGTGGCCTGGAAAGGTCTTTTTTTGGCCGTCGACTTGGTCACACCCAAGGCTGACTTGAATAATCTTCAATTCGCTCACCTAGCGGCTTCTTCCCTTCTACAATAACTCCATCTCTTCACTGACGCTTGCACATACTCTTTCGCTACTCTATAGCGACCTTCGTTCGTTCCTTCATCGTCCATGCGAAACCGTTCCATGATCGATCGGGAGAGCCCCCATTGGCCCCACTACCACCTCTTGATTTTTATATGCACGCGGTAATGCCTTTTATGTACAGCACATTGATCATAACGATTTCATTTCTCTGTGTATGGCTTGTCTATATAATATGCATTGCGATCTACCGCCTATTCCTCACTCCAATTAGCAAGTTCCCTGGGCCAAGGCTCGCAGCATTGACATACCTTTACGAATTTTATTATGATGTGTACAAGGGAGGCCAGTTTCATTTTCATCTCCGAGAATTGCATGACCGATATGGTGGGACATCGTTAACCAAGGTCGAGGAAAGTGGGACCACTGACTGTACGACCAGGACCGATCATCCGGGTCAACCCAACAGAGCTCCATGTCGATGATCCAGATTACTGGGAGAAGCTCTACACTAGGGACGGAAAATGGGACAAAAGCCCTCGTTGGTGCGCACAATTTGGTACGATCGAAGCCGAAGTGTTCACCGCTAGCCACGACAAACACCGAGCACGGAGGGCCGCCCTTAACCCATTCTTCTCTAAGCAAAAGGTCTCCGCGATGGAACCAGTCCTACGGAATCTTGTCGAGAGAGTATGCGAGCGCATCAAGGACTACAAGGGCAACAGCAAAACTCTACCCCTGCGGCTCGTCTATATAAGCCTGACTATTGCTGCTACGTGTGAGTTTACATTTGGGCAAAGTTACGGCATGCTAGAAATGGAAAATTGGGGAGAGTCGGCGGCTGAGACCACCCAACAAGCTTTGAAGGGAGTCCATTGGGCGAGGCTGTTTCCGTGGTTGGCTTCCGTTGAGAATGTGGTCCCAAATTGGGTGATCATCTGGTTAGCGAGCAAGAATGAGGAGACAGTCGGATTTGCTCACATTCTGCAGGTAGCTGTTCTGTGCAGGTTTCTCTACTAAAACGACTAATAGCAATCAGGACGTTGACACAATATTGAATGGACAAAAGCCAAAAGACCGAAGCCAAGCAAGCAAAACATCTATTGACCGTGCGACTATATATGACGTTATTCTAGCCTCTGCTTTACCCCAATCCGAGAAGACCGCCAGGAGATTTCGCAACGTGGCAGCTGAATTGTTAAGCGCTGGCAGCGACACTTCCACGCAGACCTTACACGTGATGACCTACCATCTTCTATCAAACACCGCGATCCTCGATTGTCTACGAGCTGAGATTCGAACGGTACAGCCCAATCCCTGGGAGCCAGCACCGCTGAAGCAACTCGAGCAGCTCCCGTACCTGACTGGGTGCATTTTGGAAGCTTTGAGGCTAGGTTACGGGGTCGGACAAGCATCACCGCGGGCGGCGCCAGATCGAGTCATCAAGTACCGCGAGTGGGAAATCCCACCAGGGACGCCTGTAGGGATGAGTGCTGTCTACATGCACATGAACGAGAAAATATTTCCAAACCCGGAGAAATTCGATCCGGAGAGATGGTTGGAGAAGAGCGAGCGGAATAGACTGGATAAATACCTGGTACCCTTTTCAAAGGGTTCTAGGATGTGTTTGGGTATTAAGTGAGTCTTCAAGGCTGAATATTGTTGTTTGCAGTCGACAGACGCTGATGTTCCTGCTTCTATAGTCTTGCCTGGGCAGAGCTTTACATGATCCCAGCCACTCTCTTCACGCGATTCGAGTTTGAGCTGCACAACGTTAACTTCGAAGATCACGTCAAGATGACGAAGGTGAATTTCTTTCCGCAGACGAAGAGGCCGTTCGAGGAATTCCGGGTTCTGGTCAGATAGCATCAAATAGTTCTTAAGGGCCGTTCGAGAGACAAACAGCATTGGAAGACGGAGTCTTGTCATTTGAGCGAGCATTTTCACCACAGAAAGGCAGCTTCTGCGGTCGGCGGCTTAGGATGATTAAGTCAACGAGATAATGTACCTTGTGATGCAATAATTCATGAAACATACAATTTCCTCACCAATCGCCTTAACTCCTGCACCTAAGCGTTGGCTGTAACGTGGAGGAAGGTGCGCCAAGGCTTCCAGCGTTTCAAAACAAGAGGTAGAGAATGTACGTGACCACCTATCGTCACCCTTGTCCAAAGCTACCTCTGGACGTGAATCGCTACCACATTACTTTCTCGTTTACGCTTGTTATCGTGCGCTGCAAACTTGTACTAGGGGCGTTCTCGGAACGTGTGCGCCCACGGAACAAGCGTTGTCGTCTTTCAGGAAACCTACCTCAACAGCCAAGTCGAGATGATATCGCCGTCCAACAACTTCACGGACCGGGAAACCCATGCAAATATTTCCAAAACCCACGTGCCTAGTTACATCGGGCTCTTTCTATCGGAAATCCTACTGTTGATAATTGAATTCGTTCCACACAAGGCTAGCATTGCTTTCAGCCTCGCTTTAAGGTTCTCTACAATATTCTTTTTCCACGACGCAACGCACGGGCTTGATTCTCTCACTCAGGTGAAAATTATTGAATTTGCTCGGACATGGCTTGCCCATCTACGTGACATGCTCTGGGTGCGCTCGCTTGTATGACTAAAGAGCTTCCATCTCCTCTCCAAGATCATATGCCTGTCCTGGGCGCGCGTGAATTTGAGGCCGGCGGACTCTCAAAGCATACAGAGCCGGGAAATCTCGGCGGGCAATTTCGGCTGAAACTATTGACTGTTGAGCAGAGGGACGTCTTCCTGCGTGAAGCGAAATTTGGCCTTCACTATGGGCTCTCAATGTCTTAGCTAAGCACGGCAACGATGTTACCTGGCAAACGTAAAGCTGAACCGCGCAAGTTCTATGTCCCCTTGGTTGTGAAAGGGTGCTTGATGATATGGAACCACACTAATTTGGATCAACAAGATGGATGACATTTATGCTCAGCTTGCTTGTCTGTGGGAAGTCGGCTGCCAACACTCCTCACGATCCAATATCATTTTGTCAGTGTGTGGTTGAACACGGCAGCTACCAGTCTTGCAACACGCTATCGCAGAGCCGCCCAAAAGGATGGAGATCGAAATGCCTACAGCTGCTTAAATGTAGATTTTGAGCGACGGATGTCCAGATCGAATACAAAGATGCACAAGTAAAGAGATGACACTACGAATTCATACCTGGCAGGACTTTGGGAGCGCTGGAACAGGCATTGTGAGCGCTCAAGGCACGCACTTCATTGATGGATTCAATGGGCATCGACGAAGGCATGTGTTCGATGCAGATCCACAAATTTTCAAATACCTCGGTCCTGATTCTGACCCTTCACGCTGGCATGTGCCGCTGTTGCTGGACCTGCGAGAGAGATCGCCTTGCATTTTCAAAGATTATCGCAGATACTATCTTCGCCAGCATTTCCTGATTGCCGAACCTCGATGCTGTAAAAGCGAAGAATGATATCGTCTTCCTGCATTATCTAGCAGAAAGTTTGGACGTTGAAGAAATCCTGACTAGTGCAGACGAAGTCGTTTCGCGATGCCATCTGCAAGCAAGGTCTACCTGCATGCAGGCTGGTAAATAGCGGGGCTGATTATTGCAGAAGAACAGGACAGGCCAAATCAGACCAGAGCTGTCTCTAAAGTCAATTCTTCACTCGAGTCAAGATGCAGTTTTCCACGTTACAAGACACGGATTTCCGTTATCAAACGGTTCATCTAAGGTCTTCTCGCGATCCAATAGAAAACGTCAGATCGCGCCGTAGAGACCTTGCCCTACGGGTGCAAAGCCGCTTATCCTCCAGGATTGAAGTTCCTGAAAGGTCACTGGAGCTAGCGGCGGTGATCTGGGAGCTTCGAGCGCTGAAGAGTCCAAGCTTCCTATCCTGACACGCGGATGGCGTGCAGCGCGTTCCAGCTGAGCAGCCCAAGAAGACCCGAGGATTCGTTCGGGCTCTGTTACTTGGAACGCCAGAAATCAATTCGCTGCATGCTGCAGACAGTGCCTGTTGTGAAAATCATCATGGGCCGCGATTGGCTGGTTGGTGTGGTGGCGCGATTTTTGGACGTGGATGTTCCTTTTCTCTCCCGAAAGATCGGCTCGACTCTGCAGATCTGCTGCATCCTTGACTGCGGCCGGCCCACAGCAGCACCGGTCCTTTCTCACCACCTGACGTACCTTGCGTCGTGCACCTAAGCGATCACCGTCTTTGCCCTCGGAGACCCAGTCAGAGACGTCTGGGAACTCGCCTACACGGCTTCATTCAGTCATTGACCTGGCTGTTGTTGACATACTTGCCGCACGCGCCCACAGGCAGTCCAGAACGCCGAGTGTGGAAGACGACCTGAGCCACCAATCTCACAGGTCGGTCTATTGCAAGCCCGACCTAACCTCCATCTTTACTTTTGCTGCTTGGCCGCACCAGAGCGAATCAGCCGCGACGCGTAAAACCGTAAAAGTGAATCGAGCCTTCGCCATTGCTGCGGCTATTTTGGGCAAAGCTCCAAGTATGGCGACTAAGACCTGCAGTTCATGTTTTCGAACTCTGCATCCAAACCTGCGGATCAGACTCCGTGTCTGTCCGCGTTGCATCTGCACAATCCAAATCCTACCGTCCGCCCTGGACAAAGTCTATTCATCTGCCTCTTATCATCTGGCACAGTGCCCATTCTGCTCTCTACTTTCTGAGACTTCGATGTTCTCAATGACTTTCTTTATCCAATACCTATTGCGGTAGCAGGCGCCATGCCTGGAGGGCCTCATCCTCCGCCTGCTGTTATTCTCTCGTGGCCACCTTCGAATTTTGTAGACCCTACGACCAAGGGTCCGGCGCTTTTCTGTTTGTCTATTGCTCTTCCAGCACTTACCTTACTTGTAATATCGGCTCGGATTTGGGCACGCTTCTTGATCACTCGGGCTCCAGGCGTTGATGATGTACTTATTTTCTTATCATGGGTTGGCACTTCCCCCCGTGAATTATTGGCTTCACTGATCTATTATTAGGGGCTGGCAGTCGCCAATTCTGTGTTTGTGGCATATGGTAAGCAGCGCAATCAATTAAGACCTCGCTCATCGGAGATGACTAACAAAGCACTAGAGGATCGGCATGGAGGTATTGGTCGACATGCTTGGGACATACCCATAACACAATGGAGTTCTATTCAAGAAGTTAGCACTATGCCTGGCAAAAGCAACGAAGCTAATGTTCAGCAGAATCAGTACATTAGCACCTGGATCAACCTTTTCTCCCTAACTTTTACGCGCGCCTCCATACTCCTTTTCTACCGCCGCCTCTCCGTCTCTTTTACCTGCGCTTTTATGAACGCAACATTCTTTGGCATCGCATGGATCATCCTTGCTTTTCCCGTTGCCATAGCTATCGCACTGTCCCTAATGTGCAGACCGCTTCAAGCTTACTGGCTCCGCAACTCGATAACCTGGTTGGCGCAAGATCACGCGTTCAGTTGTCTACGAGACGACATTCTCCTCCCAACAAGCTCGACAATCGGCGTCGTCGCAGACTTGTACACCACACTCGTCCCTCTTCTGCTCATCATGCGTCTCCGCCTCCCCACCGGCCAGAAACTTGGCCTATACGCCTTGTTCGCTGTTGGATTCTTGTGAGCATACCATCCCTCCATCACATTACTTCCTCCCTCTTCGCCGCTAATGTACGTTGTTTGTCTTAGCGTCATCACCACCGGCATAATCCGCACCGTCATCCTCTGGCGCGTCTTCTGGCAGACCTACGACATGTCCTGGTCGCTCTGGGACTACTGGGTCTGGACCATCCTGCAGATATACCTGGCCATCGTCTGCGCCAGCGCGCCCGCTCTACGTCCTCTCCTCCACCGCTGTCTCTTCCGCGCCAAAACGCGCGGAGGAAGCGACAGCGAGGACCGCCTGCGGCTCGCGCGCCTGCGGAGCCCCGGCGAGGGCTCTGAGACGATCGCCGTACTGGAATCGAATGATCTGGATTTCATCACGGTGCCGGACGAGGTCAAGAAGGGAGGTGGCGGCGGTAGGACGAGTAGTCACGGGATGATGACGCGGATGTCGAGCGCGAGCACGCTCGGGATGGGGACGGGGAAGGGGAGGGAGAGGGAGAGCGCGCAGAGCACGACATCGACGGTGGGGTTTAGGACGCCGAGCAGCAACTTGACGATGCTGAGGGATGCGATGGAGGAGCCGGAGATGGTGGTGGTGAATCCGGACCCGTGGTCGCCGATGAGCGAGCGGGAGCGGGGGTTGGAGAGGTCGGCGTGGCCGCTGAGTCCGGCGGCAGTGGAGGGTTTGAGGGTGGGGAGTCGGGATGGTGGGAGTCGGATGACAGTGCGCAACAGCAACAGCTGAGAATGGAAAACTTGAGAGTGGGGCGGAGTCCGCATGGTAGGAGTCTAGTTCTGATGAGAGTGCGCATTGGCAACGGCAACGGCATCGGCTGAGAGTAAGAAACATCAAACAATTCATTTTTGGCAATGGAGACAAGGGAAAACCTTGGGGTCAGACGCATATGAGAAGTGGATATTCGTTACTGGGATCATCTGCTTGAGCGTGGGAGAAGGCATCACTCGCTCAGCGCCATACATAAATGGCACATACATTGTCTTTATATAACATAGGGGGAATTGTACAAACAAGGCGGATTGGATTTAGATTAGATCAGAGCCTCCTGTCGTTCGCATCGGAGTAATCTATTTACAATTTTAACGCTTTTCCTTGGGGTAGGGTGGGGGTCTGAGGGATAGGCATAGGCACATAGAGAGAGAAGACGGGGAGGAGCGGAGAAGCGAAGTAGTTGTGCTCGATGTACATGGTTGGGGGATCGGTTTTCGACTTTGAAAAAGTGATGGGGTTCGATGCGCGGGCTTTCGATGGGTTTGTGATATTGGCTTTTGCGAGAATATGGGATGTGGTGCTTAGTGTGCTTGGCTGTGACAGAGGGGGATGGAGCGAGACTGCGGAGGAATGCCAAGACGCTACCAAAGGGGTCGGAAATAAAGCCGCTGATATTCCTTGGCGTCCAGCATACAAAATCGCATTTGTTTCCCACCTCAACAACTTCATATACTAACCAAACAAACGTTTATACAATGATAGAAAGATCGTACTTTTTAGTAGACATATCGTATTCAATGTGCTCTTGCATTATTCAAGGTTATCAACATATCTTACGTCTAGAGAATCTATGTGCAGGCCTACTATGCTCGACGCTAAGGAATTCAGCCCCTTTGCTACCCTTAATTAGGACTGGTGAAAACAGCCTCGCTGCATCCTTTCAACAGTGCCACAAGTTTCATCTTAAATATACGCTTAAATGCCGCGATGGCTCCCCATCGAGACCAACACCATGCTCGCAGCTCGGCCCTTCAACACGAGTGCTACCGGCTTGCATTTAATGTAACAATCGCGCCCGAAGGAACCGAAAGTCAACATTGCACTTATATCGTGGGAAGAATTCAGTGTCATTCTTAATCAGCACAACGAACTCACTGGGTACCCATAGACGCCTCGCGCTTGACAAGCATTCTCTGGGTCTTAACCTTCTTTGCCCTTGGAAGAATTGTATCTTCCTTAGCTTTTCAAGAACTAGTTCAATTGCTCTAGGCAGAAGGATAACATGCGATATGGCGACTACACTCCGCTTGGCAGGCAAGGCGCAGGAGCTTCAGAGCTAAGGATGCAGGAAGACGATACGCAGAATCCCTCTGCAGAAGACCCACGACCTGTTTATCGGATTTCGCCCACAATTGCAGAAGATACAGCGGCATCAAGCTCGATGGAAAACATACCCCCCATGCTGGAGGAGCTGGATCCATGCATCTGGACATTCAGGCTATGTGTCGCTGGTCTCGCCCTCATGCTCATTTCTGGATTCGGCTTCGTTGTGTATGGCGCCATTGTACAATCGATCACGGACAAGTCAAGTGATGGCTACGAGCCCTCCATGCGACACCATCCAGCGACTGGAGCATTTCTCCAACTGGCGGTGGCTTTTTGGGTCACGGCGTTGTCGGATATTGCTGGGCTTGTTCACTCAACTAGCCTGCGATTCACGCTGCTTGCGGAGCGGAAATTGACCTTCAATTCCAATTTACGTCTCTTCACGAGCTGTAGCAATTCTCGCGTACATTCATGGCCGACTAACGTCTTATGGGTGTGGGCTTTGATCTCGTCCTATGCCTGCGGTTCAATGGTCTTGGTGCAGTCAGTATTTCAGTATTCCGACCCTGGCATGGACGAACTCTACACTCTCGATCTGGTTTCAGGCTACGCTCTTATCTTTCTTGGGTTGGGGCTGCTTGGGCAAGCTTCAATTGCGATCTGGTCGTTGATGGTCAATCGGTTTCCCACCTGGTCTACGAACCCTATACATATTGCGAAAGCAGCCCAAAGTGAAGAATGGCTGGCACCACTATCGCGTCGGACCATGTTGAGCGTGCATGATGTGGAGGACGTCTCAGTACACGAGACACCGGCCCTCCCCCGAACACGGCAAGGCTCCTTGCTGAAAGCACATTTACAAGTTCGTCGTGTCTTAATCATTGTGTGGACAGTCACCTTACTTGCATTTCTATGGTTCATTTCAATTACTTTGGCATATCAGCTTGGCAACAATCTCGGCCCGGCCTGGGGATCCTTTAGTCGGTCTTACACCAACGATTGGAGCTTGATCCCGAATTGGAAAGATCACACCGCATTCCTTGCAATATCAACTTCGCTTGGACAAAGCTTCTACTCGTTTGGGCCTTGGTTTGTTTGCAAGTATCTGCTGACCTGTGCATTCCTTGGCGCCATCACCCTAAATCTTCATGTGGTCGAACTATTTGTGCAGTGTTCACGTGACGAAAGCTTGTGGAGGCAGACTGCATCGGCTAAAGGTCTAGGCTCCAGAAGGCGCGGTGCTTTTCACATTGCTTTTACGACTTGGCAGACTATTGCGCTATTTGCGTTCAAGACAATTATACACTGGATTTTTGGCCTTGCGTTCGGGTTGGTGTGGGAAGGTATTGAGATTCGAATTCCACAAGTCTGCTATACTGCAATTACGCTTTTCCTGCTCTCTGTCATGGCCACCTACCTGGCTCTTCAGCGATCGTCTGGGCCACAACCAGCGACATTCGGACACTTACTCACCTTGATTGGCTTGATCGATGTGTGGCCTTGTCGGATGCCGGACGCGAAAACTACTGGTTTAATTCAGAGGAAAAAGGAAGCTGGGAGTGCGAAGGTGACGGAGACCATCAGCTTATTCTGGGGCGATAAAGGCGCGGATGATCAAGGCATTCGTTCAGCTGGAACAGCATATCAGCCGCTAGAGCCTATTGTAATGACCGCGTTATATATGTGAACAGCTTTGTATCAGTCAATGGCTTCACCCTCCCTGGCTCTTGAGCTAAGACAAAATGGAAAAAATTGCCGGGGCCTCGTGTTTCCGGAGTAGAAGATACGGCACAAGGAGGGACAACATCCTGCAAGAGAAGGTATCGGCTGCCAAAGACGATGGCTTCACTGGGTAGCCTTATCACGTCGCGGCTTTTGATCAATTTTGCTATCGAAGCCATGCCAAGAATGCGTACGGCTTCATACAACGCTCCGAAATTGGCTACCTCATCAGCCACGCGAATTCAGTCATGTCGTCAACGCAAGTTACGTCACTATCGCTTTGCCTGAGTGTTCGCCTCAATCTGTCGGCTTGGCCACTGTTCTCAAGGACAACTGTACAGGAGATCCATAACCTCAGATGTACCATAACGTGTGGGTGCCTTTCTCCCCAAGCAGTATCACTACTTCGCATCAGTCCTTGCTATACGTTATACTAATCTCTCACCCGAGGTACCAGATTCGCTGACCTATTCCCCCGACACAGCAAACTCCATCCCAGCCTTATCCGCTTAAGCCTGATCCTACACGGAACGTCTCGCAGCTTCCTAGGCTGTTGCTCGATTACATGGGGCCACAAGATATAGGACACGTCGAAGCACCTACCACGAACAAGAAAAAAAGGATGAGCACCACCACTACTAGCGGGGTCGCTACTACAGCGAGGAAGCGCGCAATGAACAACCAAGCGCGAATCGAATCGAATCAAGAAGGGCAACTTTTCCCACGCAGGCTCTCGCGAGGCGTCTCGCTGAGGCGGCGGGAGTAGGAGGGAGGAGAGGGGAGGGCGATTAGGACCTGATCTGATCGGGCCGGTTGAATGTGCGGCAATCGATGTTCATGTTGGTTTGGGTGGTACGAGCCTTCCGTTCCGCCTTGACGAGTTCCTTGTTAGTAATGGCGGTCGTTTGGGATGGACGGGGGTTCGTAGGAATGGGAACTGGAACTTCTTGGCGAGCGGGAAGGCATGTTCAGGCTTTGTGGATGAGGGGATTGGGCTGGAAGCGGAGGGAGCTTTGAGGGCTTGATGGGCGTTGGTTTAGCAGCAAGATTTGGTTGAGTGGGAGGATCTCAAATGACGACGGGCAGCTCGTGTGACTCTGCCTTAATTCTGCTCTGCTTTTCCGGTGTGTACGTTTACAAACCCTTTCGCGCAAAACCCTCCCCTATCAGGCCCCTTGTCAAGAAAACCTGTTCCCCTTCTTACTCCTGAACGGCTCCGCCGCCTCATACTTGCTCCGCTCCCTCACCCGCTGCCCCTCCGTCTCCGGCGCATGCCCCACCGGCGCCGCGTCCTGACTCGCCTCGCTCGACGGACTCCCCGCGTGATCTAACCCTTTATTCTTCACGTTTCCTTCCCCAGTCGTGCTACCTGCCGCCTATCAGCATCTCTTCTTCTTCTTCTTCTTCTTCTTCTTCTTCTCTTCCCACGCTTCGTCAGGGCGGTGTCCCCTTACCTCCTCTACCTTCGTTCCCCGACGCCCCACTGCCCTTCGGTACGCTGGACTGTGTGCCTGTGCCTTCGGAGGTCGACGTCGTCGGTCTGGGTGCGGGTGCGTCCGTGACGGACGATTTCTTGGGGACGCGGACGGGGATGGTAGGTTCGAGGGCTTGTAGACGGGCTTTTTCCGCGAGCCGCGCGTTGTGCGCGGACTGCCGGTCCGAGTTGATGGAGCGCTTGGCGAAGTAGTAGGCGCCGCCGCCGGCGACGCCGAGGACGGCCCAGCCGTACCATGTGCTGCGGATCTGTGGGGTGGGGAGGCGGGGGGTTAGTGAGGGGGGAGGAGAGGGGGAAGGAGACGTGGGAGGTGTAGGATGGAGAGCGTAAAGGAGGACGAGCAGTGGAGGTAGAGGGGCTGGAAGGGTGGAAGGGCTAGTGAGAAGAAGATAGGGAAGTGAAGGAGGGGGAGAAGAGGAGGAGGGAAGGGAGTGAATAAGGAGGAGTAGTCAGTGTAGATTGTTGTGGAGAAAGTATTGGGCTGTTAGAGGGAATGGGAGTCCAGAGTAGGCCGGCAGGCAGGAAGACGTACTGTATTCATGGTCGTGGAAGAGACGGGAAGGCGAATAGGTCAGGCATGAAGGGTTGAACAGAAATAGGAACGTTTTCCGTAGACGTTCGCAAAAGCATTTGTCTCACGCGAGCATTTTGCTACGCAATGATGAGCTTTGAGAACTTTCTCCGAAACTTTTCAAGCTGCATTAGAGAATCGAGATGGTCAGTGCCTGATTGGTTGGAGCCCTGATGTGGGGCAGTCGGCTGCAGCCTTGCTCCGCCGCCGCTTCGACTTCAAATTCGACTTGCAAGTCAAGGTCATCTTCACTTCTTCATCTAAAAACATCCCGGAGACACGCTAGCTTCGCATCTCTCTCTATCGTCTCCAGAGTCCTTGCGGACCTATAGGGACGCTGGTGCCCCATCTGAGCGGCACCAGCGGCCCGCGTGGAGCGAGTGAATCGTCCTGACTCTTCTATTATTCGTCTGCCAGGGACAAACTCTTCGAGCCACGACTCATCACCATGGCGCTGAAACGTAAGGCTCTCGAGGGAGCCAATGGCAACTCCAGCAAACGCTCCAGCGTTGCCCCCTCCACACCGCACAGCATCGATAGCGACGACGAGTTCTCTGGTGGTGATGGCGAATATGCCTCCGGGTCAGAGGAGGAATACATCCGTAGCGACCGCCGCAAGCGCGCCTTCAAATCCTCTTCAAATCCCGCTTCTACAGCGAAAGTACATCGCTTAAATATGTTTGGCGCAAAAGACTTCTCGTGGCTGTCTCTCAAGCCTGATCACGATAAGCGCCCTCTCTGGGTCGATCCAGGCGTCTCTGATGGGTCGAAGAAAGGCCCCAAGATCACACTGGAGAGCTTTTCGCTGCTAGCAAAGGAGGCGGAGGATTTCCTGATCACGATCGCAGAGCCAGCATCCCGGCCGGCGTACATGCATGAGTACAGATTGACGGAGCATAGTTTGTACGCGGCGATGAGTGTGGGGCTTACTGGGGCGGAGATACTGAAGGTGTTGTCGACGCTGTCCAAAAGCCCCTTGGCGAAGAGCGTGGTGGACTTTGTGGAGAAGAATACAAAGAGCTACGGAAAAGTGAGGATCGTGCTGAGGGAAAACAGGTTCTTTGTTGAGACCGAGGAGTCGAACATCATGCAGATACTACTTGCTGATCCTGTCATTGGGCCTTGCCGGGTTGAAAATTCGGAGCAGGTAGTTATGCAGGGCACGGCTCCGAGGGGAGGAATTGTTATTCCCGGCACGAAGGATGCCGCTGGAGTACGACAGACTGAGCAGGGCAAGGAAGGCGAACGGCAGCCCGCTCAGAACGAAGACGATGAGATCATGATGGCTCTGAGAGATGAGGATGACGATGATGACGCTGCGAAGCCAACTCACACTTTCGAGATACACGCATCAAATCGAGACAAGGTCGCTGAGCGATGTCTCGATTTGGACTATCCGGCACTGTCGGAGTACGACTTTAGAAACGACCATATCAACCCTACCCTACAAATTGACCTTAAACCCAATACCTCAATTCGATCATACCAGGAGAAGGCTTTGAGCAAGATGTTCGGCAATTCACGAGCTAAATCTGGTATCATTGTGTTGCCCTGTGGAGCTGGCAAGACACTTGTGGGCATCACTGCTGGATGCACAATCAAGAAGGGCATTATCGTCCTTTGCACATCCGGAATGTCCGTTATGCAATGGCGAAACGAGTTCCTAAAATGGTCAGACATTGATTCGGGCGACATCGCTGTCTTTACTTCCGATAGCAAGGAGAAATTCCGTCGAGACACTGGGATCATTGTTTCAACCTACAGCATGATTGCGCAGACACGACAACGAGCTCATGACTCTGAGACGATGATGCAATGGATCACAAGCCGAGAATGGGGTCTGATGATCCTTGACGAAGTCCATGTCGTTCCTGCTAATATGTTTCGCAAAGTTGGTCAGAATGTTCGTTCCCATTCTAAGCTCGGATTGACAGCCACGTTACTTCGGGAAGACGACAAGATCACTGATTTGAATTATATCATCGGGCCGAAGCTCTATGAAGCTAACTGGATGGAATTGGCAGATCAGGGGCACATCGCTAAAGTACAGTGTGCTGAGGTGTGGTGCCCTATGTCAATCGAGTTCTACAAAGAATACCAGCGAGAGTCGTCTCGAAAACAAGCTCTCTACTACATCATGAATCCCACCAAATTCCAAGTCTGTCAATTCCTCATCGACTACCACGAGAAACGAGGCGACAAAGTCATCGTTTTCTCTGACAATGTCTTCGCTCTCGAACAATACGCCAAGAAACTTCGCAAAGCCTACATCTTCGGCGGTACACCTCAGCCCGAGCGTCTCCGCATTCTAGAAAACTTTCAGCACAATGAACAAGTCAACACCATCTTCCTCTCCAAGATTGGTGACACGTCCCTCGACCTCCCCGAAGCGACATGCCTTATACAGATCTCCTCGCACTACGGATCCCGCCGCCAGGAAGCACAGCGCCTCGGTAGAATCCTGCGTGCAAAACGCCGCAACGACGAAGGTTTTAACGCGTTCTTCTACTCTCTCGTCTCCAAGGATACCAGCGAAATGGCTTATTCGGCCAAGCGCCAGGCATTCCTGGTTGACCAAGGCTATGCCTTCAAAGTCATCACCCAGCTCCAGGGTATTGATTCACTTCCCGACCTCGCCTTCAAAACGGCGAAAGAGCGCGTAGAGCTTCTCCAGCATGTCATGCTTCAGCAAGAGACCTCTGCCGACGTTGAAAAGGTCACGGACGACATCTTCTCCGAACGCTCTGGCCGGATTGGCGCCGGCGCGAAGAAGCAACTGCTGGTCGCGAAGAGACAGGGAGGCAGCTTGGCGGAGCTGTCCGGCGGGCAGGACATGAGTTATGTCGAGTTCAATAAGAGTATGAACAAGACGTTGAAGGATAAGGAGAAGGGCGGGAAGGGGAAGAAGCAGGGGCCCACAAGTGACTTCTTCAGGAAGCAGCAAAAGGACGCGGAGCGGAGACGGAAGAATAGGGAAAAAGAGGCGAGGGAAGCGGCTGGGCTTTGAGATCAATTTGAATGGACTTGTCATTTGACGGGTCAGGAAATTGCTTCAGCGTTGGAGTTTAGGATATGGGAACTCTATGGAGACAGTTACGTCGAGCTGGTTTAGATTGACAAAATCGCGCAAAAACGGCTTCATGGTGAGGATTACTTGCTCTGAGATACCCGAATGCATCACTTGCGGTAGCGAGTGGTCCTCGGATGCTAAATTGATGTTGCCTTTCCTGTGTGTTTCCGTTACTATTTCCGTACATTATTCACTGTCGGATACAGGCTCCATAAAATTGAATTGTGGATTCAGGCATCAGGATTTCGGGGAAGAAGTCAACCGTTTTTCGTCTGACTTCTCCGCCTTGCTGTCACAATCCAGTTACTCGATACGAAGGGCTCATTGGAAACCTCTTTGTTTCTAACTTGGGGTGGTTCTGTTTTCTGTGATCATTTTCATTATGGTCAAATTGCTTCTTGGTCCATGGGTGCGTCGAGCGGCCGCCTCAGGTATGTTCCTGCTGTTCATCGCTTTCGTTCTTTATATGATCTTGTGAAGATGGGATTGCTCACCTCGAACCTTCACGCCAGGCGTGCGGACATTTTGGCAGCGCACCAGAGGCGGCAACGAGCGGATCTGGACGAAATGCTCCACGAAGTTTCCAGAGACTGTCACACGCGTCAACTTGGGCCAATATCCTGATGCCTCCGACGTCGAGGAGGACACAACGTGGTTTTGGACTGTCATGAATACTCAGAAAGCCCCAGAAGATGAGAGCGAGAACACGACGCCAAGGACGTGGGATGCCAGCATGCCTCGTGAGCGCTACCCATCTGCAGAGCGATTAAGAGTATGGCTGATTCTCTAATGTAGTACAGTACGGAGTCAGTTTGCTTGAGGACGACCTCCTGACAGACAACAACGTCCGGTCACTTGAAATCGACGTCATAGACTTGTTCGAAAAATCGCTAGGCTGCGCGCTTGATATACTTTGTGTACCCGAAACCCTATTGACAATGTCTACAATTCGTAAAGGTTGGCCGTCCTTGCCGTTTGCAGGTTTATCAAGGTTTGACTGACAAAACATTCAGACACCCCGGTTCCTGAAACGATGAGCCTATTTTGGCGCCCTCGGAATCTTCTTGGCCACGAGTTCATGTTAGTCTCGGCAAGGCCGTGCACTGTGGACAGTAAGAAGTTGTATGTGGCCAAGCACTGCATAGACACTGACTGAGAGTCTAGAAACGACGGATTTGCTTGAAGGGTTCATTGAGCGGTTTGGAAAGACGGAAAGCATGTCACAATGGCTTCACGATCGCAAGCAGCAATACTCTTAGACTTTTTGCTTGAAGTAGTGAGAGCGAAAACATGACCTCTGCCTTTATTTGGGTGTCGCATTGCTGGACACCACAGGTGGTACACGTCGGCTGAGGCCAGGTTTGTAGTATGGTTCTGGCAGCCTGTCAAAAACGGGTTTTCTTTGCTTCTCGATGCCTCGTCGGAGTTGACGGCCTTTTGTCATAAGGAAAATCTCATCTCTTCTAAAATCTCGAAATCCTGAAAATTATTGATATCAAATCTTCTGCCCTGGCAGTCCATGTACCAAACCGCCGGAAAATTTTTATGCCGTAAAGGCTGCTCCACCTAAGTGCCGGAGCGGTGACTCTATCCTTGTCCACAACAAAAGAAATCGGCGAAAAGGAAGCTTTCCATCTCCCCAAACTTTGACTTTCCTCTCCGAGATCCGCATGTGTCTGTCGGTGGGCCAGTTAGCGATCTCTGAGGGACCAGAAGCATGACCAACCCTGTTCTCATCTGTCGTCTAGCAAGAACAGGTTGCTGCTATCCTCCGCGTCTACTCCTCGGAGCACCTGCACCCGTGCCAAATTTGGCAGGCTACTCTCTTTTTGCCAATCTTTACTCCATATTCCTCTTGGTCAAGCTCAAGACCGCATTTACTGGCGGCTGATCTTAGATCACTTTCCAGCCCATGGCTAAGCTTCTGGCAATATCTAGGTGCATTCTAGTCGTGGGGTTTCGGTCCTAGACCTTGTCGTCGATGGAGCTATTGAATGTTGTAAGTTATCCGGAGACATGAAAAATCTTCCAAGCTGTAGGTCAATGCCTTCGTTCTAGTTTATAGAAGTACACCCGCTTGCGCATCTCGATCTCTTCTATCATCTGGTTATCAAGCAAAATCTGCTTGACTGGTCTTGAGAACGCCTTTTACTCTCAGTGTTTCCTTTCTCTGTACATCTTCTCGTCTATCACAATGTCTGTTCTTTTCAGTGTAGCAGCAGCGGCTACCAGCTTACTGCACTCAACGTTCGCCAGCCCGTTACCAAACGGCTCCCCTTCGCAGCCTTCCTCCTTCTATAATGGCTGGCGCAACATTCACAACATGTTCGTCTTTGGCGACTCATACACGACCACCTCCTTCTTACCAAACGGCACCCAACCCAACCCTTCCAACCCCCTTGGCAACCCTCCATACCCTGGCTACACATCCTCGGACGGTCCTAACTGGATCGATTACCTGACCGAGACCTACAACGCCTCCTACATCCAAACCTACAACCTCGCCTACGGCGGCGCTACCGTCGACTCAAACCTGGTCGCCCAATATCTCCCCACGGTGCTCGACCTCGAGCAACAAGTCCACGACGAATTCATCCCCCTCTACTCTCACCCCAAAGACACCCGCCCTCCCTGGTCCAGCTCCAACACCCTCTTCATAATCTGGATCGGCATCAACGACGTGGGCAACTCCTACTCTGCGCAAAACGCCTCCCTGAACGGCATCATCTTCACCGAACTCTCCGGCCTGGTCCAAGACCTCCACACCGCGGGAGCCCGCAATTTCCTCTTCCTCAACGTCCCCCCCGTCGACCGCTCCCCACTCACCACCCAACAAAGCCCCCCTTCCTCCCCCGCCCTCGAAAAACGCGACATCGCATCCTGGAACGCGCGCCTCTCGTCCTACACCGCCCGCCTCCGCGCCCAAGACCCCAGCAACACTGTCTTCCTCTTCGACTCCAACACCCTCTTCAACCAGGTCCTTGACAATCCAAAACAATTCCCGGAGACACGAGGTTATAAAAACACGACGGGGTATTGCGGCGCGTACGCGAACGGGACGCCGACGGGCACGACGTTCAACAAGACCTGCGGGTATCCCGTGGACGAGTACTTCTGGCTGAATAGCTTGCATCCGACGTTTCCGATGCATCGGTTGCTGGCGAGGGAGGTGGCGGGGATGTTGGGTTGACGGTGATGGGGAAAGGGCAGGTGGGGAGAGGGAGAAGGGGTTTTGGAGAGATTTTGGAGGGACAAAAAGTGGAATATATTTTCGAAGGCTGTTTGGGGGGACTGAGATGTTGAATATGATTGACTGCATGGAGTGATGATGATGATTTTGGAAAGATAAGATTGGAACAACTTATAATTGCAGATAGTTGCTAAATTTTAATACATAACCGACCTGGGGTAGCAGTGCGTAGGTGGCTTCGAGCGCCTCATCCACCGACTTGTCTAGAAGAAAGACATGCCGTCTACTCTCATATAGACGTCTTGATCACCCCTCTCTCGACTTCCTACCCCTTTTCGCTCCCCCGCCCCTCCCCGTCGGCGCCTCATCTCCGTCCCTCTTCCTCTTCGCCGGCCGACTATTCCCCCCCTTCGGCCTATATCCTCCATCCTGATCTCTCTTCCTCTTCCCCCTCCCTCCACCCCTCGTCGCCGCACCCGTTGTCGTCGGCGCATCTAGCGCGATCCCATCCTCGTCATACTTCGGCTCTTTCTCCTTCGCGGCCGGCTCGTTCGACCGCCTCTCCTTCTTGACGCGTTCGCGTTTCGAGGAGCGCGGGCCGGCGGCACGGGAGGATTTCTCGGAGTTGGCTTCATTGTCTTGCAGGAAAACTTGGGGTTGATGGCGGCGCAGCCAGTTGTAGACGCTGACAGGGTTACGAAGTTGGGCGTCACGGTCGCGCTCCGCGGTACGGGGGTCGGTGCCGATGCGGGTGAAGGTCGAGTTGGAGTTGGCGGGTGCGCTGTCTTTGGTAGGATCGGTGGAAGGAGGAGGTTTGGAAGAGGAGCCGTTCGGGGGAGGGTCTTGAGTCGAAGGTTGAGAGTCGAGGGTTTGGTAGAGTTGTTCTTCTTGCCGGGGAGTGAGGTAGCCTAGAGGTGGTGGACGGTCGCCGAGATCTCCTGAAGGTCGATATTCAAGGGCGACTGCCTCGCTGTGAGGAACTTCGCGAGCGAGACCGCTGTAGGAGTGGCGAGGTTCGAAGCTTTTGTTATTGAGTATGTCGCGCTCGAGTTGACGGTATGCTGTTGGGCTCATGATGCCTGTTCTCAGCTCTTGTCTGGCTTCATGAAGCGCCGATCTAACGCCTCGAATGTCGTCATCAGTTGGAGGAGGATTATCGTCGTATTCTTGTTTGGGTAATTTAGTTCCTGGCAGAGTGAGGTCGTAACGGTAGCTTGGATGAACATGTGCAGAGTCGTTGATTTCAATCAGCATATCTAGCAGCGCGCTACATCCGTCGTCAGCTTTGTAGCCAAGGACTATGTGGGACACTGACTCGGTCTGTTCTGCAAGCCTGCGAGAGATCTCCATCATTTTCTGCTCCTCCTTGAACAGCGCATTGCTATCCCGCATTTTTTCCTCGAACTTAACCATTTCCTTGCGATATTTCCTCCTAGTGACCACGTCAGAATGTACGCACAATTCAGAACACAAACATTCATGCCTCCATGATTTATTGGATGTCTTCGGAACCGCGTCTGGCAACATTTCCGATTCGTTTGTTCGAGGGGCAGGGTCAGGAGTTGGTTCTTCGGACATTGTGAGCTTGTTGTGTGATTATCGGCGTTCTGACGAGCTCTACAGATTGAACTCTGGCTATGGAGATTAGTTGACTTTGGGCAATGTTAACAGCCCTAAAGAGTAGGCCTGGGATCAAATTCGCTTGTAAACATTGAATCGCCGGAGAATGACACCTGCCCAGAGCCAGCCGCGAGCCAGGCTCACGGAGTGCGGAACGGGTCCGTTTCTTTCTCCTTGGCTTCTCAGAAGTTCATGTTCAAAATGCTCAATATCTAGCTGCCTCATTGAAAAAATTGAAAGCAAGAGCGCTACTACAAATCGAATCTCGACTCATACAACAGGAATAAAGGCCATCGCTACTTTCCTACAAGCATCCTGGACTACGCAGCGCTACCTTGTGACGAAAGTTTTCGTAAACTTTAAATTCTTTTCTTCACATCTACCTTTTATCCGTTTCACCTATCCTATCCTTCTCCACAAGTGTAAAGTGTTGTGATCTTCCAGGTCTCATAGGATGTTAGCATCGACCCTCCGGGCACTCTACAAGACGAAGCTGAGCCAATGGCCAAACGAGGTCTTGAGATAACCGAAACACGGGAAACTCAGAAGCGGAAACACGGTCAAATTGAAGACCGACAAGATGAGCTCGAAGTTGACCTTGAGGCACCAGAGCCACCCTCCAAAAAGGCACTAAGGAAGGCCAAGAAAACGGCCACCACAAAGTCCAATCCCAGACTTCCACTAGTTCAAGAACCTAAAGAAAACGCGGATCAAGTCGCAGCTAATATAGAGCCCATTGACGCTGGGTCAAAGTCCAACTCGAAACGCTCGCCTTATAGCATCTGGGTTGGGAACCTTGCATTCTCTCTTACTGAACAAGATCTTCGTTCTTTCCTTTTGGCGAACCTATCCTCCAATGATGAGACAGTCGGTATAATCACACGAGTACATATGCCCCTAGGACCCCCCAAGAACGGAAAGCCTCAGAACAAAGGCTTTGCATATGTCGACTTTGAAAATGTCGATGCAAGCCAAAGGGCAATAGATTTGAGCGAATCTCTACTGAGTGGCCGCCGCGTACTCATTAAGGATTCGAGGAGTTTTGAGGGCAGGCCCGAGGGGCATTCTCGGCAGTCTGAAACCAAATTGCCTCCAAATGAGCGAATTTTTGTGGGTAACCTGGGCTTTGACACGACCATAGAAGAACTCCAAAGCCATTTTGAGACATGTGGTAGCGTGTCTCATGTTCATATGGCTACATTCGAAGATTCTGGCAAATGTAAGGGATTCGCCTGGGTTACGTTCGACGATATCATGTCTGCGGAGAATGCAATGCGTGGATATGTGGATGTCCGGACCGAATCTCAGGCAAACAGGCTCGGTGCAAAGGGGGAACCGCCGGAAGATCGAGAATCTGCCGAGGGCGGCATGAGGGCCAAACGGAGGATGTGGGTCAACCGTATCGGTGGAAGGAAGTTGAGGATGGAATACGCTCAAGATGCATCAACACGATATAAGAAACGTTTCGGTTCCGCTGCGACGAAAATTAGGCCTGGTCTAGAAGATGTAGAGAGCGACGAGCCAATTACAGATACGGTAGCTAAGGAGAATCAGCATGGAACTTCCAAACAAGAGAGCAGACGAAGTCAACAATCCAAAGACAAAGCACCTGGCGGTGGATATTCTCAGTCAACTGTTCAGAGATTGAAGGGAGCGCTTATTGAAGGACAGGGAAAGAAAATTATTTTCGATTAAGAATTAGTACCTCCAAAGGACTGATCGAATGAACGATGGTTCATTGGGCTGTTCACAAATGCTTTGAAAGAATTGCACATTTTTTTGTACGCGATATTCCTTCCTCAATCTTTTCTTACTAGCATAGAAGAGTAACATCTCACGGCATCACTTAAGACACGGGGATTTGGACTGGTTTCAAACAGTATCTGTCAGATGAAGAATGAATACCGCGTAGGTGATCTGGAAATCCTAGGTCATGCACTTGCATCACGACGGTCATCAAGGCAGACAGGTGTTCCTAAGCAGTGTTGTTTTGTTGACATGAGGGCCCGAACCGCGGTTGCAGTGTACCCAGCGGGACGGGAGCTTCCGCGGCCCGCGCTCGATCAAACTTGCCAAGACCGGATGACCTAACCTCAAGACTCCTGCAACGATCTTGCAGGCGGGTACTCAACGTGCCTGAATCTCTCTAAGTCATTCTCCTCATCCTCTAATCCTGATAGCGGAGCTCAGGAAACTTTTTCTCAACGATTAAGAAACCCTGAAGCTCAGCTAGAAGCCTACCAGTCGATTTTGGCTTGCTTCTTCTCTTCCTAAAATTTCATCAAGGCACCCTTCATATCAACCCACCCACACTTCGCTTCCTGTTACCGCCGTCTTCAATTTGACCTATCTCGCGCTCCTATGGCTGCTGGCCGTCGCAGGAATCTGATTTCCAGTAGAAGGAAACGAGCCGATGATGGAGAAGAGGAGGGTTCTCAGGCAGGCGGCGATGTTGAGGATGATTCTGTCAGCGAGGGCTCGATAACTAGCACTGGCGACGACGATGCCGATATAGAGGGCAGCGACATTAGCGAGGAGAACGTGGAGGCTGTGTCTCCCCTTAAAGGCAACAAGGTCAATTCTCAAGTCAACGGCCATTTACAAACCCCATCTGCAGAAAATGGAAGAACGGCATCAGATTCGGTGTTTGCCGCATCTAGAGATACTGAAGCCATGATGAACGGGCTCAAAATATCCGAGCACTCTGCAACTGTCGACGAGATTGGCTTTGAGGATATGACAGCCGATACTGGGAGCATTGCCAATCCGAAACCTGAGAATACCCAGCAGGAGCCAGTTTCAAAAGCCACTGCTGAGAACGATATTACACCAAAACAAGCGAAAATTACTGCAGAGAATCCTACATTCGTTCCTAACCGGGGAGGCTTCTTTCTTCACGACAACCGAACAGCGCCATCCGGTCCCCATGGGCTTCGACCATATGGAAGGGGTCGTGGACGAGGATTTGGTCCCCTTCCTGGTCACGGCTTAGGGTAAGCAAATTGAACAGGGGTGAAGTTTTCTAGGCTAACAATAAAACAGTCGGTCCTCTCTAAGACCGGAGCGGTCAAGCCAGCCCTGGACTCACGACCTGCATGATTCAGTCAGTGCAATGGTTTCATCCCCGACTACAAAGGGGCCTGTGACAATGCCCGAAGCGCCAGGCTCTACGGCGCCGGTCCTGCGGCCCTCTGTAGCTTCGTCTTCTACCCTGAACCGCTCCCTTTCAACAAGTACAATGCTGGGCAACGTTTCCGTCTTCATCCGTTTCCCCGGCATGACAGATCGGAAGCCTTTTCAAAGCGTGCCCAAAAAGCAGCATACGCCCCTTCCTCAACACCGCCCCCCTCTACGACGAGACAAGCCCGTACGTATCTCGATAGCCGGGCAACCGCAACCGAAATTTATTTTCCCTACCTCTGACCGCTCTTTTATCTTCATTCCTCGAGCAATGCGACCAAACCAACAAGCCATGGCCCGCGGCCGAGGTCGCGGCAGCGTATATGGCAGCAGGAGGACAAGTGCTTTTGGGGGCAGCATCTACAGCCCAAGTGTTGCAATGAGTAGACGCTCGTCCATGGCCGGACCCATGTCAAGAGATAGCTTGCGTTCTCCAACAGGCTCCGTCTACTCGCGACCACCGCCTGGGCCTGCCGATATCGCCAAACCAGTTGTTAGGCTCCCACCAGCAGCTCTTGTCAACGGAGACGGTTCTGTACCACTGGCCGCACCAGTCCCAATAACCCAAACCATCCCAATACCGCCAAAGCCTGTCTCCCATGAGAACCGTCCGAGCTCTCTTCCCATGCATCAACCTCGACCTCAGAAAGCCGTCTCTGTCGCTGACATTGAATCTCCCGCATCCTTCACCTTCAGTCCGCCTCGGCAGCAGCAAGAACAGCCTTTCCATCAGCAAGTACCTCAGGCTGCTCCTCATACCGCTTTGGCCGAAGAGCTGGGAACGTACAATCCTCATTCGCGACAACTTTCTCACCCGAGCCAAACAGCTGGTACACCGCTGTCACAGTTGCCGGATAGAGCAGTCCATGCTCAAACTTTTCAACCGTATGCTATACCTCAGCCCCAAGGTTATTTCGCGATGGCGTATCCACCCGGGGCAGTCTTCTTTCCTCCGCCGGTTCCTAACGAGTATCCGGCATTCACCGGGAGCATGACGCCTTCTGCTACTGCTCCTGCCTTTGTACCAGTCAATGGTCATCCTGGAGGATATATGGTTGCTCCACAAGCAGCTGCTCAACCAGCAGAGCAATCGGGACAACCGGCAACTGTTGCGCACGAATCCAACGGAATGGTGTATTATTTCGATCCCTCACAATTGCAACAGCAACACGCGCAAAGCTTCGCTCCTGCGTACGGAGTGCCAGGGAGCGGAGGGGTTGTAGGCATGGGAGGTATGATGACGCCTCCGGGGCCAGGTGGTTACTACTATCCTCAGCAACCGCCTGGCGCTAGCACAGTTTATTATGCTCCTCCGTAACACTATCAGGTTGGACGAGCTCATCCTTTACACAGGCGTTCTTCTTCTGCATTTTCTACGATTATCATTATGTCGTTGCACTTGAGCGATTCTTTAGTCTTTTAGATTTTCTTCACTAGCCGTCAATCGGGAACTGGACTTGCACTAGGCATCCGCGTGGATTACATCTTTAATTGGGATTGGTTTTCATGCCGTTAGCAACTTTCATGGGAGAGGATTCTTGGACAGAGGCTTGTGGATAAACTTTACATGGTGGGCCGGGTAGAGCATTCAAAAGCGGTGAATCCAATCTTTCATGTCCTGAAGTCAGGTGTTAAATATCGTTTATCGGTACGCGATGCGCATGCGACGAACATGCTCGGAATGATGAGAACGCTTTGAGAATGTCAACTTTCAGGCTATTGAGAGTTCTTCCATCCGTCGCCCCGTTATGTCCTCATCTGGCGGAAGTAGTTCGGCATCGAGACACGTGACGTTGAGATCGATGTGTAATGCTTTATGCCTGTCTCGGTTAGCGATGCTTGGCTGGGTGTCGCCGCGTTGCGTCTGCCTGCAGTACCTTTCCCCACCTTTCACCTACTCACGACCTCACCTCCTTCCAACCTCACCGACCTTCCTTCATCCTCACTACAGCTAGCAACAGCGGCCATTTTTACCACGGGCCCTGGCCAAAACATCTTTTAGTCCATCTTCTACATCTCAGGACCCCCTTTCAAAATCGCTTTCCCATATCTGAGGACGTTCTCACGCAAGGCTGATCGCCATCATGGCCTCAACCAACCCACCATCTGTTCCGGTCACCCCGGACACCCTTATTACCGTCAAAGTCCTCATTGATGGCAGCAACCGGAGATTCAAGCTTCCGCTGCGAGATCTTTCAGCCAGCTCACTTCCAAGCAAGGTATGTTTGATCGTCGACGTAATAATCCTCCCCTGCAGCTTGACATAAACCCCCGAGATTAGTATACTCATGAACTAATTGTAAATTTTAGCTACGTAACCTGCTCAACATTCCATCTAATGTTGACGTCCGGTTTGAGCGATTCTCCGACTCTGCTGCGTCATACGTCACCCTCGACAGCTCCAACCCTGCTATATACAAATCACTTTACCGTGCAGCCAAAGCGAAGTTCAAGCTCCGTATCAAAGCTACGGTCATAGAGCCTCCCAAACCGGCGACCGATGATGAGAACAAACAAGAGGTCTTGGGTGAGCAGCCGAAGAATAGCGAGACGCCATCTGAGACCCGGCGAAATTACCTCGAGACCGTTTTGGGTCCAAATGCTGACCAATCGGACAAAGAAAATCAACCCATCAAGAGTAAAACCAGCACACTTTCACCCGAAACCTTCATCACTGGGCCGAGGGTCAAGATTGCTTCCCTACCAGTGCCACGTGCTCCACCGATTCATTCTCTAAGCAGGCCAACCTTGCCAACTTTCCAGGACTTTCCTTCCGGAAATTATTACATAGACTGCAACTACTGCGGTAAAGGAATCAATAATGAACACTACCATTGCAGCATTTGTGACAATGGCGATTACGACCTTTGCCTTGAATGCGTTGAAAATGACATCGTGTGCGAGGGTGAGGGACACTGGCTGATTAAACGATGCCTGAAAGATGGAAAATTGATCAATAGTACCACAGAGAGAATTGCGGCTAGGAAGGAAGAGTCTGTCCCCAAGGCTATCGAGCAGGAAATGCCACAGTCCGCACCTCCTGTGCCAGACACCCCTGACCGTACCTGCAATGGGTGCATTGGAGGTAAGCAGCTAAGCCATGTTGAAGATCATAAAGCCATTACTTACATCATAATCAGAATTCAGTAATGATATGTTGGTCACTTGCTTGGATTGCCCCGATTTCGACCTCTGCTACCCGTGCTTGTACATGGGCTCTCACGGCCACGACCCTGCCCATCAACTTAAACCGCTCTCGGACTCCGGCAATGACTACACCACAAACGCTTCTGAGATATGTCGCCCAGGAAGGGGTGTACCCCATGCTGCAGTGTGCGATGGATGTGACAAGGTATGATACTGAGTCTTGGCTGTCTCGTCGACATTGCTGACCAACCACGACAGGGCATCCGAGGTGTCCGTCACAAGTGCTTGAGCTGCCCAGATTGGGACTTCTGCTCAGACTGTGTCCCTAAAGCTTCCAAGATTCATGCCGGCCATCGCTTCGCTCCCCTTTACAAACCCATCTCCGACCCGGTGAATGGTCAGCCTCAAATTCACCACGGCATCTTCTGCGATGGGCCTCTCTGCCAACGTCAGTCGCGCAAGACCTATATCCAGGGAGACCGCTACAAGTGTGCAGTCTGTCATGACACCGACTTCTGTGCCAACTGTGAAGCTCATCCTTCCAACCGCCACAACCGCACTCATCCACTCATTAAGTTCAAGACTCCCGTCCGCAATGTTTCCGTCACGACTTTGGGTGAGAGGGGCAATGGAGAACGCATGGCACCGATGGGTGATAAACCTGTTGCGAAGAATGTCGCAACAGAGACTGCTTCTGTGGATTCTGCAAATGCTTCTACTCAGGTGCAGACACCGGAAGTTAAGCGTAGCCCTGAACCAGCTGTTCAGAAGCCCATCGAGTCTTTCTTCAAGAAGCCCTCTACCACTTCGGCAGAACTGAACGCCTTGTACATCAGTGATAGTGTTGCTGATGGCCTCAAGGTGGACGCTGAGACAGTCGTTGACCAGACCTGGAAGCTGTACAACCCCGGCCCCACTGCATGGCCGGTTGGATGCAGCGTTCGCTTCATTGGAGGAGACAACATGTTCAACGTTTCGCGAGAGCACCCGTCCAGCGTCGACACTCTCACTGCTGCCATGGAAAGTGATGTTCTGCGTCAAGAGGTTGCACCTGGCAACTCTGCCGAATTCAGAATACAACTTAAGACACCCAAGCGGGAAGGCAAGGCGATCTCTTACTGGCGGCTCAAGACTCCCGAAGGGCTGCCATTCGGGCACAAGCTCTGGTGCGATATTGACGTTAAGGCCGCTTCACCTGTAAAGGAGGAGCCCGTATCTCCCGTTAAAGATGCCGTCAAGGAAGCGCAAGTTGATCCCGAGTCTGAGAAGAGCTCTACAATGATCTTCCCTAAGCTTGAGAAAGAATCGCCGGCCTCAAGCATTCATGATGTCGCTGCAACAACCGAAGACGAGACAGTCGTCGAGCCTCCTGCTCCTAAGGTTGAGGAGCAAGAGCTTGTTGATGACATCGAGAGCCTTGAATTAGACGATGATGACACCGAAGACGGATTCTTGACCGACGAGGAGTACGATATTCTGGACGCTAGTGACGAGGATTTTCTCATTGCTGAAGCCGAAAAGGCTGTCACCAAGAAGTAAAAATCGTTACGGGGAGATTCAACAACATTCTCGAGCTTCCAAATACACGAACATCTCTGCTCAAAATGCAGTAAGATAGCAGCGAGCTAGGTTTAGCTGGTTAATTCTAGCTATTTGACGGCTTCACAGCAACCGGACTGATTTTGGTTTCTCTACTTTCTATCAACGTTGTATGTGGGGAAGGCCGGGTGAATGTGGCTTGGAATCTCGGAAAGCATTGTCGAAGACCTATTCTTAAGCCGACCGATCCTTACCAAAGGCAAAAATCTTGCATTGGGAGGCAACTTGGGTCAAGAGCCAGCTTTCGCAGCTGCGCTCGGAACTCTCAAGGCAGAATATTTTTCGGGCTCAAACCTTTGTTCACTCTCTTCAATGCTGTTTAGTTTAGGATGGTGGAAGGAGGAGAGGTGGAGTTAAAGGGGGGGTTTCCCGTTGTATTTTCCTTGGTGTGGTAAACAAATGAAAACAATATTCCAAAAAACATTGTTAGGCTTTCGGACGAAACAATGATGTGAAACTCTCACGATAATTATAGGGCAAGTATGAGGTGTTGCTGTAAGGTGGTTGCTTGACACCTCCTCCTCCCCCTTGTGCTGTAAAGAAATACGACGATATCACCCGGAACCTCGCAAGATCAACCAACTGTTCCGCTTTTTGTCTCATGTCCTTTGTGGTCCCTTTCCGTACCTGGCCTTCCTCCCACCCACCCTCCTGCTTTGATCTCTTGAGGAGCTTATTTATTCCCCTAGGTTGCTTCTCACGGTAGCATATCATAATGCTGTCCTATCGTGCTGCTACGTGCCTTTGGCCAATGAAACTTGCTAGTTTTAAAAGCAAAGGAATTTTTATTTGCAAAATCAGAGCACTTCCCGGGTCGTCTATCTCGAGATTTGTCTCCGTCAGCAAGGCCATGAGTTCTGTAACGGCCCGGGACCAAGGAGTCCCAGCGAATGTGGTGGCGCGAAGGGCGTGAAGCTGGTCTTGAATCACGAGACGGCAGTCATTGTAGGTTCGTTGGACTATGAGGTCCCAGTCACCAAGGCCCAGTGCGAAAGCAATATAACCTTCGACTCTTTTTGAAGGGAAACGAGCTTCACCTGGAGGGGTCCGACGGAGATTGTTAAAATTACGCCAAACAGGAAAAATTGGCTCTCCTTTGATCTCGCTTTGGAAAGGTAGTCGTATGTGGACCCATGTTTCCTTGTGACAGTCGCACAGAGCTGGAAAATTGTCGGAGAACTTGACGATAAGAGGCATTGCGCTCTGAACAGGGACTGGGCTTTCCCAGCGTAGTAAATGCTGTATGAAGACTTCAGTGATACAGAGACCATAATCTGGCATAGGCAAGCTCCCAACAATTTTCTGTCCATCTTGAACCATGCCATGGAGCGAATAGAACTTGTCATGAGGGAGGGCGCAGTCGAGGTGACCAAATCGGGCAAAGAGATCTTCAAAGGATCGTTGACCAACATCAGCAAATCGGTCCTTAAAGGGTCGGTGACCAAATTCGGGAAAGAGGTATTCGAACGATCGTTGACGAATATCAACAAATCGGTCTCCAAAGGATTGGTGACCAAGACGAACAAAACGGAGCCAGTTTTTACGGCGTTCCTCAAGTGATACAATGGCGTTTTTCATTTCATCAATGGCGCGTATGATCAGGACTGAACCTTTTCCGTTAGCGCCGCTGCGGTATGAGGCTCTCAAAAGATCTCTCCATGGGAGTGAGTGTGTTCCGGCAAAGAAATCTATACGTCGAGCAAGCACAAGCTCTTGAACAATCCATGCTCTGCTCCAATATGTCGCTCTTCCAAGCAAGTGGATGATCATATCAAGCGTCTTGAGTCTCAGTTTGAACCTCCGTTTGTGTGCGCCAACGCCAATCTCCAATGATGGAACCGATTCCGCCTTTTTTTCGCAGTACCTGATGACACTGAATGCTTTGTCAAGCTCGAGATCCGATGGACCAAGCCAGGCGTTCACACTCTCGGCTCCACCAAATACTTTTCCCATAAAGCTAATCTGATGGTTCCGCTCCTTCACAGATGATTGATTAATGCTGATAGCATCAATCCAGAGGACTACATCTCGATCCCGTTGTCGAAAGGCGTGGAGGAGCTCATATAAGTTTGTCGAAACTGAGAATGTCGACCCATTCACTAATATAGTATGCTGTGAAGTTGCTGGACCCCAGTGATATGAGACAGCTACATATGGTTCGTGAGGAGCGTTGAGGTCAACAATATTGAATGTGCAGGACACTTCTGATCCCTTTTCGCCAGGCAGTAGATGTAGAAGGCGGATATGCTGTTCGACCGGTGGAAGGGGTTCATAGAGGGGGGTAGCTTCGTCGACGCGATGCGGAGGGCTACTGGAGAACGGGTCCATAGAGCTCACAGTCCTGTTCTACGTCGCATTCAATATGCTTGAAATGCGACTGACTATTTGCCTTGAAACTAGTGAGCCAGACCACCATGCTAAGAGTACTCTGAAAATGGGGATCTGGCGGAGATGCCATGCCCATGGCAGAGAACTCTTTCATGTCAATCGATTAATGGGGCTGTGCTGATTTGCGATTTTAGGGCCTCTTGGCACTTGTGCTCGCGGTCGAAGGTTACCACAGCCATAGTACGTTGAATTTCTGCCAGGACCTGTCTTCTGTGCGAAGGGCGTTCGAATCCACCGGATCGTGGAAGTGATGACTTGCATCGTGCTTCCTAGTACGAATTGCAAAATGAGCGGGGAGCGCCGTCTTCTAGTAAGAGATTAGAGTTTGTCACCATAAACAATAGAAAATCCCAGACTTACATACTAGGACAGAAGTTTTGATCCCACCAGGCTTGGCGCCCCAATGGTGGGGGGGATCAAAACTTCTGTCACCCTATGGGGGGGCATTCCCAATCACTATTTGGCACAACGTCTGCAGTCCGTCCATGTTCGATCCACCCCAGTAACTCCACCCCGCAACGTAAAAGCCTCACGATGGTTGCCCCCTCTTCATGCCGGTAATGCGCTGCTTCACAGCACTCCACACAGCCCTGCGAAAGGCACGATTGCCTGTTGTATGCCTGCTAATGCGCTGTCGAGCTGGTCTGAAAGGATGGAGTGGAAATAGGCAAGCAAGCAAGCAATGTGGTCAGTCTCATGCTTCCACGGCCCAGGACCCTGGGAGCTTCCATTCCCCTTTGGCCGAAAACCAACGAGAATGAAGAACGGGGCTTGATTTTCAAGATATTGATGCTTGTTTGAGATATTCGGGCCTAGGAATCTGGGGGGTCGCGACGCTGTGGGAAGGGAAGAGAAAAGCAGAAGAAGCTGCTACATGAATTTTTTTATGTCATATTGTGTTAAATGCTTTTTCAATTTTCATTCCGCGTTCTTGGAGAAAAAACTTTTTTAGATACAGTGTATGTACAACTTTTTTAGAATCTTGTCCAGATTGGACAGATATGGCTGCCGCGGTTCTTCGGCGGCAGCGGTAGTAGCAGCAGTAATGTTCCCGGCTTTCTGGTCCGGAATTGTTCAGGGACCGTGGGGGCGCCGAGCTTTCAAAGGGATCTCCATCGTAAGCACACGTTTCTTTCCAACTTGTCCACGTAAAGATTGTGTAAGTCAACCTGCTACAGTGGCATTTGGGGGCCGGAGCCGCACCAACCAACACGCCGTAAAAGGGTCCACCAACAAGAGTGAGAGAGTGAGAGAGGCAACACAATGGGGTGTAACAGCAACGCGTGACGCGTAAACGAGAGAATGAGCAGGTAATTCTCGATTTGGAGAGGAAATGGAAATGAACGAGTGTGCAAAATGAAAAGTGTCGTTGAAGCGTGGGGAACCGCAAAAGACAATGGATAGCTCTGAGAAATGGCCCGCAAGTTTTACTATTGAACGAGTGTTTGCTGGAAAGTGTAAAGAGTTGCATAAATGCGAAGTTTAATGACTGAGAGTCTGAATGATCGTGAGAAGCGAACTTGCGTTGTCAAGAATAATTCGAATAACGATGGAGCCGATGGTCAACAGAAAAGCGCAGATGTGGTGCGCAAATCGTATTGGAAGAGAAGAATCAAGACACTGAACACCAAATGAGCGATTGCATGTCGTGAACTGAAGGAAATAGCGAGCGAAGCAAGTTGTTTGAAAAGAGCCGTCCCATATGCGGAGAAAGAGCGACACGAAGTCGTTAATTTGAGAATTGACATAAACGTGCAATGAATGCGGACATTGACATTGGATGAACGAACGCACAGTTGAAACGAGGGTCGCCATAGAAGCTGGGATTCAAAGAATATCGCTGTCAATTATGACAGAACGAGTGGAATGATGCGGCCGTAAATTCGTGCAGTGCGATAGGAACCGAAGGAGTGGCTGGTCAAGAGTGCACTTTCGAAGCGTCCCAAGCCAAAGGAAGATAGGCGAACGAGTGAAGAGAAGGTTTCTGCCAGCGAGCGTGTAGGCCGTCAAAGTCGTCAATAAGGAATGTGTACGAGCGAGCGTCGCAGGAGACCTCCGGTGTCAAACAGAGAGAACAACTTCAAAGAATGAAAGTTGGAAAATGAATGTCGAGAAGTGAATGTCTTGTCGCGGCCGTAATAGAGAGCCCAGCTCTTAAAAGATTGACTTGCAAGAGATCGGTTTCGGTCAGCCTATATCTCTAAAGATTGTGTGAAGCTTGTTTGTCCAGTTCATCAAGTGGTTTCGACAGATCGGCCGTAAATCATAATTTCGTCGGGAAGCGAGTGTGTGTTGCTTTTCACTTGGTATGAGAATGGTAATCGGTGGATGATGGTCGTAGGTTGGGCGTGACAATAAGTCGGAAAATAAATGAGCGAGTGCTAGGAATCCTACTTGATGTAGCGATCTGCACCTCGTTGAGAAGATTGACCTGCATGTTTGCAGTTACCGGCACTCGTACGATAACGTCCACCATGCGCGGGCCAGCTGGCTGGATGAAGGTGGCCTTAGTCTTCTTGTCAAATGTGAAAGCTTAGGATGAGTCTACTTCGAAGCTCTGATGTGGATTTGCCAAATAGTCCCAAGGTCTCTAAACGTGGTTTTGGGCTCTGAGGTATTTCTGCGTAGCAGGGTAGATGCTGAAGAATAGGGCGTTTCGTTTCTTACAAGAACAACGCAATAATCGATACGGTGAAGGCAGCGGCAGAACCAAACCATACGGTGTATTCACCCAGTAATTCTGCAGCTCCGTTATTATCGATTTGCGGCCCGCTAGTTCCATTGTATTTCGGCATGACACCGAGGCCTGTGCTAGCAGGAATGCCCGGAATTGTACCATTCGAGCCAGACATGCCTCCAATGCTAGTTGGTGAGCCATATAAGCCAGAAGTAATCGAGCTGACCATGCCAGAGTTGTAATAGCCGCTTCCAGACGGAAAGCCAGAGTACGAGCCCGTGATAGCATTCGAGGAGCTGTCTGAGGAATCTGAGTCTGTGACTGAAACAGGCGAAGTGCTTGAGTCAGTGTTCGAATCTGTAACGGAGATCGGTGATGTGCTGCCATCAGACATTGTCGTACTTGAAATGTCAGAAGAGTCAGTGCTCGAAGCAGTGTTCGAATCCGTCACGGAGATCGGTGACGTGCTGCCGTCAGCCATTGTTGTACTTGAAATGTCCGAAGAATCAGTGCTCGAGTCGGTACTTGAATCCGTGACTGATATAGGTGAAGTGTCAGTCTCTGGCGGCGACGTGCTCGAGCTGTCCGAAGAATCGGTACTCGTGTCGGTGCTTGAGTCTGTGACCGAGACCGGAGAAGTGCCTGAATCCGTGCTCGAGTCAGTCGCGCTCGTTGTGTCAGTGCTAGAAGCGGTACTAGAGTCTGTATTTGAATCCGTAGCACTTGTTGTGTCGGTATTTGAAGCAGTGCTAGAATCTGTGTTTGAATCTGTGACCGAAACCGGGGAGGTGCTAGAATCAGTACTAGAATCAGTAGCACTTGTTGTATCGGTATTCGAATTGGTCGTAGTATCAGTGTTTGAACCGGTAGCAGAATTACTGTCACTCGTAGTTGACATAGAATCTGTGGTTGAGCCAGGCCCGGCATCTGACGAGCTTGAATCCCCTCCGCCGGTCGTACTGCCTCCTCCGCCTATGGCACCTTGTGCAGTGATGGTAGTAGTAATTGTGACTGTTACTGCGCCACATGAGGAGTCCGTTGAAGAAGGCGAAGACGTTGAAGAGTCTGGAGGGGGAGCAGTGGTATCTGTGGAGCTTGAGTCGGTAGAAGTAGAATCTGTCGCACTCGAGTCAGGAGGACTTGAGGTATCGGTAGCGCTCGAGCTCGAAGAGGATGAGTCTGGGGGAGTAGTGGTGTCAGTGGAACTATCGGTGGCGCTGGAGCTCGAATCAGTGGGGGTCGACGTGTCTGTCGAGCTATCTGTGGCGCTTGAACTTGAATCAGGCGGCGTTGTTGTGTCAGTGGAGCCTGAGCTCGAATCTGTGGCAGTCGTGTCTGTGGAACTATCCGTAGCACTCGAGCTTTCAGAGCTTGAATCAGGTGGAGCAGTGGTGGTATCGGTGGAGCTATCAGTAGCACTGGAACTCGCAGAGCTTGAGTCAGGTGGCGTTGTTTCTGTAGAGCTGGAGTCCGTAGAACTTGAATCTGTAGCACTGCTTGAGCCTGAGGGACCACTGGCGTCCGGAACCCCGGAGTTGGTTTCTGTTGCACTACTGCTGTCAGTGCTGGAAGGAGTATCTGTTGAGGACGAATCTGATGCACTGGCAGTATCTGTCGGGCCAGACGTTGAATCTGTGCTGCTGTCAGTACTGGAGGAACTATCTGTCGCTGAAGAGTCTGGCGGCGTGGTAGCCGACGAACCGCTTGTATCAGTAATACTACTGCTGTCTGCTGTGGAACTCGTGTCTGGGGCGCTTGTAGTGTCTGTTGAGTCTGATGTAGAGTCGGTTGCACTTGTCGTGTCTGTTGGGCTGGAAGAATCTGTAGCCGTGGTAGACTCTGAGCCCCCTCCCGTGGACTCCGTCGCGCTCCCGGACGCGGATCCTGAGGCAGAGCCAACGAAAGTCGTGATGTAACCAGTATTTGTGCCCGCTGGACCCTGGATCACGGTCGTCGTACCACCATTGACAACAGTGATAGCTCCAGCTGCAGAACCGGAAGCGCCTTGGATCACAACAGACTCACCTCCGGCTCCTGAGGAACTGCTTGTGGATCCAGTGCTCGATACAGAATCAGCAGTCATGGTAGATGTTGAATCTGAGCTGTCGCTAGTGGTGGTAGAATCGGCGCTGCTGGAGTCCATTGAGCCACCAGCACCAATATATCCGCTTCCTGAGGCCCAGAGACCACCCGAACCCATCCAGCCACTACTGGAGTAGAGGCCCGCGGAGAGTCCGGCGCTTCCAGAAAAGGCCGCACCCGCTGAGCCGCTATCAGCAGTGGCAGTTACTGTCACTGTAATGTCTTCTGTGACTGTTGACGTCTCCTCCTCAAGCCCAACTGGAGGTCGTTAGCCTTTCCCTTGAGATCTTGGGAAAGAAGAACATACATGAAACATTAATGTCGATGTCATCGCCGCGCTTCTTGGGCACAATGCCTCCTCGATCAGCAACCCACCGTCTGCCACCGTTCCAGCCATGGGCATCGGATAGGCCTATCGAGGCCAGAATTAAAAGACCAGCTGTAAACGAAAGGGGTGGCATGTTCGAAAGAGTGACGAACCACGCCAAAAGTGAAAAGGAAATCAGAAAGGGAAGCTTGGCAAGAACGGTTTGAGAGAGCAGCGTAGGCATTTATGAATGCCATTACACTGCAACGCCGCGCCAACAAGGCGCTCAACGGGGATTGAGAATGCATCTGGGACGGCGTGTTGGGCAATTGACAGGTGCGAAAATCTATCCTCAGCAGCCAAGATACCTACAAAGGAAGCCGAGCCTCAAATGTTGGGTTCATTGCCCTGGAACAGGACGCAGCTGAAGAAGGAAAGGGCAAACAGAGCGTCGAAGTCGACTTCGGCTGAACAAGATGAGTTGTGTCGGCTCGGAAGAAAAGTGGAAGAGGATGTTGCGACGGTGATCGGGTCTTGACTCAAAACGGATGGGGGCGGGCAAACAAACAACAACAGCACCGCCGCCAACGAGCATTTGGTGTTTGTCTCTCATCTTCACGTAGCTTGAAGAAAGTCGTAAATAGTTCACACGATGCGAACTGCAAATGTCTTTGTTATAAGCCTGCTGAAAATCGCTTCTGCCATTTTTAAAATGATTCGGTCGCAATTATCTCCAGCCGGTAAGAACGCAAAAAGACAACTTGCCAAGCAGCTGTATTTGAAGGCGCGTGAGAGATCCGTTGATGGCTGACAGTACTAGACAGTATGATCCAGTCATTTCATACCTGAGGTAAGCACGCGAAGGAAGCGGCGCGGTGAAGACGAAATGAAGGGATGATTTACGATGTCGTGGAGCGAACGCGACGAGCCAACTGAGGAATCAAGGCTGGGGACGCCGATACCCAAAAGAGGATCCCTTTGGCAATGAACACCACTGTTTGGCCGGAGAACAAGGCTCAACCAACGGATACGATCGAGCTGCGAATAGAATAAGTCGAGCTGTGGAACAATTGTAACTTGATAGGAAGATGACCGTAAAATTCCCCACTTCCTGCGTCTAAATCACCCCACGCACCCTCAACGTTTCTATGACTGTTCCCGCTGATTCGCCCGTCCTCTCTTAATCGCTGCTGAATTACCATAGTATTTGAACTAGTTACAATATTGAATTTGAGAGAGAGAAAAAATTTTGATCGTGCACGGGGTCGAACCGTGAATCTCTTGATTCGTACTGTGAATTGTTACTAAGAATCAATATTCCAGATAAAAGATATTTACGTCAAGCGCCTTGCCTGGTAATAATGTTAGACTCGATTTAATTCGGTCACTCTATAAATTAATGTGCTTACCATTGGGCCACACGACCTTGTGCGCAGCTTTCAAAATCTATTAATTCAGTATGGAATCTATTTTTTGGGAGCAGAAGTGTGCCTCAATGACCCAGCAGCCATCCCAGCCATCATAGCAGTCCTCAGAAAGGTATATTCTACAGAGACCTATGCCTATTGCGCATATAGTTTCAGGCGTCATATATTGGTATCACGATAGAAGGAACCGTACGTGAATCTCTTAACATAGGAGCTTTATATCGATTTCTTAGCGTCTCTCACTGTGTTTGGTCAATCGTTACCACCGAGAATAAAGGCCAGTCAATTTGATAATCCATCCTTTCGATTCAGTTAATGTCATACACTTCAAATTCCTTCACTCGACTTGATAATACCATCATGCCTTGAAGTTTTGCCTTTGCTAACCCTAGGCATCTATAAGACCGCTCCCCAAAGAGCATCTTGGCCGACCCGTGAAGCATGTGATGCGGGGCCCGCTGTCGTTGGTTGGTGCCCATCGGTAAAGCGCCGGGAGTGACTTCCGGATGCTTAAGCGCTGGACTTTTCTGGAAGACGCCCATTTGACTTTCTCGCATGCTAAATGATTGAGCCGTGGTCATCTGATAAGCTATCTCGGCCACTCCCGTCCAGTCAAATCGCAACATCTTGTCTTCTCTCTGCTGTTGAGGGAAGGCACGCTTCTGCAGTTTCCCCTTCGTGATGTCAAGATGGGCGTGCTTTCCGTGTGACGGCAGCGGTTTCATCGGGCAGGAGCAACCCACGGCCGAGCTTCCCCCCACGTGGTATCCTCGAGTCATGCCCCGCAGCCTCTATTGTATCTTACCTCAGCCTGCAGCTTCATGCTATTCAACGCCCTTCCGTTACATTATCGCTTTGGTTCCCAACCATCCACAAGAAGTCACCGGCGCCTGGCCAATTTGAGAATGCCATCAATCTTAAATCTCGCTTCCGTCTCCTAGCGTTACAATGGACCTCACCGTTAGCCCATCCAAAAAATCCGCCGCCTAGATGCTCTATTTGGCACGCGCCTCCTCCCAATCTATACGACTCTGGGGTCTAGATGCCAGTAGCTCTCTATTTCTCTGTTCTTCTCTACGTTTGATTCTCCTTCTTTCCATTTGTCACCTTGCTCTCCTCTCATCCTCCACGTTTCTACATACGCCTAGCAATGGCGCTCAGATATCAATTTCACTCCGTTAGCAGAAGGCATCAGGATTGCCCCCGGTTGACATACCCCGTCTCATCGATCACAGCGCTCTCCGCGTAATGGAAAAGGTCATTGATAATTATCCAATGATTTTGCTCTGCGACAAAATTTAAGGGTCACCTAGGTTCTGTATACCGTGGTTCTATACCTCCGCACCAACCGGACAGCGCCATTCCTCGCACTTCCGCCGGCCTGTTCACAAATCACCTTCCTTCTGGTCATCATTCGCAATCACTGAGCAGACCGTCACTGTCGTCACTGTATCACCACGGCGTGGGTCGCGGGCCTTCTTAGTTGGAGACGCCTGCTGTGTTTCCCAATAGCTTCCCGCAAATTCTTGACAACATGGAACCTCCATATCATTCCAAGCCGACCGTTCCAGAAGACACAGAGAAATCTCCGCCTCAGACACCAGAATCAGAAGCAAAAGGATTGGGCATCAATGGTTTACGAACCTTTAACGCTTCTCATATCCAAAGCCCGCTGACGCCACCAATAACTCCAATACCACCCAATGCATTAGCATCAAAAGGCAGCTTTGATGAAGCCACCAAGCTCTCAACCAAGGTCAATACAGGATCCACAGCATATGAAGAGCCTGAGATATTTGTATACCCGAACGAATTGTCCTTGTGGAAAAACGCAGAAGGGCGCTTGTTTGAGTATGGTCGAGGCGCCTGGAGTACGGTGTACAAAGCTACCGTTCGCCCGCTTACGAATAACAAACTTCCCACTCCTCCTACTTCCCCTCAAGCCTCTCCACTCATCGTGGCTTTGAAGTCTCCTTCAAGCCGTACCTCTAATACTATTCTTCAACATGAAGCTCGGATTCTTACTCATCTCCGTTCTACGGCTAGCTCTGAGAACTACATTGTCCCCTTCCATGGCTATCTCGGATCCTCGAGCTCTATTGTTATGACACCAATCCCCCTCACTTTATCTTCATATCTTAACAAACACTCCTCTCAACTCCCTGCTGGTCTTTCATACACAGAGCCAATCTTGGGATCTGTTCATGCCTGGCTCAACGTCGCACATCACCTGATTTCTGCACTCGACTGGCTTCACAACACTGCAAAGACATCCCACGGCGACCTCAAACCCCAGAACGTTCTCCTGCAATTCTCTTCTGACGTCTCGTCGCTTCAGTTTCCTTACCGACCTCTACTAGTCGACTTCTCCTCCTCCCATCACCCTTCCATCCCAGTCGCAAGCGGCGCCTTCTCCGCCATCACTCGCGAATATGCTGCCCCAGAGCTACTCTCGTCCTCTGTCCTCAAGGACCCCAACACTGTCCCTACGCCGACCGGGGACGTCTTCTCTCTAGGCGTTACATTGCTCGCGGCCGCGACGGGAAATGTCGGCATTTACTCTGGACCGAGCTACATTAAGAACGCGAGAGCTACACAAGGCTGGGCCGTGATCGACTTCATGCGGAGCGAAGATGGCGGATCAAGGATCCCTAGAGGCGGCGTAGTGGAAAGACTTGTTACGCCGGCGGTTAAAAAGTTGGATAAGGGCAGAATTGACACGACCGCCTGGACGTTACTCGCTGGTGACATGATGACCAGTGAAGCAACTCCCGAATCTTCGACAATTTGACGATGCCACGACTCTATGACACCAAAATTTCTTCGGCCGTTTAGATTTTTACGCACGATGTTCTAAGAGCAGAAATACCCCATTCACTTCCAACATTTCAAAATTTGGCCCTTTGTTTCCGCTAGATACCCCCCCATTCGCTTTTCATGATTGGGATGAGACCTTTTATACCGACAGATACCCCGCTCGTTGCTCTTATTCGGATAGAGGGAAAGACTTCAGGACTGCTTATGGATCTGATCTACGATACAGGCGCTTGTCTTTCGTTTTCGCGCGCTTTCGCAAGAAAAGTTCGAGTGGACAGTGGTCTGGGATCTTTTTCTTTTTGTAATCATGTACGGTGCCTTCTCTCCACTTTTGGGAGGCTGAGAAAGAAGCTGCTGGGGGATTTTCAGAAAAGGATCTTTCAGTGGGGTTTCTATGGGAAGAGTGAGGGTATCAGGGTGTCAGGAAGTATTAGAAAAAGATTCATATCAAATATGTACATGTAAATTTTGAGCAAACGAAACTGCGTCCCTCTTTTGATGGGATATGGTTTGTAGTGCACATGAATAGGTAAGCCTTCTGTTGAACTTCCTTGGGTATGTCTGCTAGCGGTGAGCAGTGAATGTGCGCCAGGTCAGGCCAGACGTTTTGGGAGGTTGTGGTAACGAGACTCGACCATGTATCGTATTCTTTTTCAAGTTTATGAGACGTTCATACTCTTTTTTCATAAGCTCTGCGAAGATGTCCCATCGGGATGATGTATACGACAGTTCAAAATAAGAGCCAAAATGGCTGAGCCGGACATCCTGTTTGAATGACTTGCTGGATCTGTAACGTCATCTCAGGATGTCATGCCTGTATGTGCAGATCAACCTTTGCTTTCTCTTCCCCTTGGGTTATCGACCTGCTGCCTTTTTTGCCTGCTCCTCTAACTTCAACCTCTCCACCAACTTCCCCCTCATAAAATCCGTCAACCCCAGTATCCCATCCCGCGTCATGATCCGATACGTCCCACTGGCCTGATAATTCCCCAGCGGCTGCACGAAATTCCCCTCCCCGTCCACCTCCAAACTCCCAAAGATGTCCTCCGGCTCTGCGATCCGGCCAAAGTCCGGCGGATGCCGTAGGTCGGACACGTGGATCCAGCCGCCACGGCCCGCCCCGCCCATGCCGCCCTCGCCGGACGCGCCAGAGAGATCTGAAGGAGCTGCGCCGGATCCACGACGGTGTGGAGCAGGGCGGCGGGAGGGAGCGGAGAAGAAAGCACCGCCTGAACCGAGGTTCGCGCCTGCGCTGGAGGCCATGGCTACGGCTTGGGATTTGACTTGCGGGTCTTCGGTGGCGTGGGTGGCGATGACGGATTGGAGGATGTTGAGGAAGCGGTGGTTTTCCGTTAGGGACTCAGGCGTGGGTGGGACTTTGGTGGTTGTGCCAATGGCGAGTTCAGAGGTGGGAGGGGACGTAGGGAGAAAGGAGAGGGTATTCTGGCCCGGGAGAGGGTGATCGGGGTGAACATACTACTATGTATGTTAGTAGTGAGCTAAGAAAGGTGATGGAAAGGTTGAGGACTTGCGATGTAAGGGTTAGCTTTTAGTGTGGAGATTGTACGAAGGAATTTGGCCTGGAATTGGAGGTTTCTGCCAGGGAAAGCGCGGGGTAGGGTTGTAAGGAGCATACTGATAGATTTGAACGTGAATAGAAGCGTTGATGATCATGAAGGCATTTCGATACGTAGCCCGACATCTGCGGATCACGTACGAGCAAGATGGGAGCAACAGAGTCGCTGCTTTGCGGTGACGGAAAAAGGTTGAGCTCTGCAGTGACGTTGATCAGCTTGCAGCTCCAGGCGCGGGTTAGCCTATGATATTCTGGGATCTGCAGCTACGCGTTAGGCGCGTCTAACAGCGATCCACCTTAAAGTTTAGCTGGAGCTTGAATTCGCAGGCTTTCACTTTATCGCGCCGTCGCAACGAGTCCCCTTACCCTTCACACTCTTTATTCAGGGTCGCGATGACGACTACTTAGCGCCCGTTTCTCCGATGGCCCTAAAACTACCCCTAAAGCACCTACCTTTATCCGGAAGCCTCAGCTAAGAGTTTCTATCTCAGAATGACGACTCCAGCCAAACACCAAGGCTCGACGCCAAAGTCTGCGCTCGCTGCGACCCCACAGAATGCGAATTCCTCGCCATACCCGGCGCACTCTATGCCTAAGGGTCTCGCTGGCAAGTCTCCCGCCGTTAAGACGCCTTCAACTGTTGGTCATGGCCACCACCACAATCTTAGCACCTCTTCACATCCATCTTCGACTCCCCTAGCTGCCCTCATGGCTGGTGAGGATGCCATGGCCTTCAACTCACCGGCGACGGCGGCAGTGATGGCGCAACTCGGTACTCGGGGCTTAACGCCACTGGCAGGTCATGACGGCCTCGGAATAACGGGCGATGGACTCGGCCTAAAAGATCCAGCGATACCAACAGCCAGAAATCCGGAAGAGGAATGGTCGTCGAGGTTGCGGAAGGCTATCGAGGACCTGCAGCCACGAGTCATCGGTCGCGGTGTCTGTCGCGAGGGTGTGGAGAACGTGGCTCAATTGGCCGGGTTTCAACCGCTTTGGCAGGATAATGTCTTGACCATTGCTGGAGACCACGTCGTGGACCTGGAAATAGAATTCGAAAACAATCCTGCGGACCTGGTCAAAGATGTTTCATTGAAGATAGCGTCCTCGGGCACAAGTGAGGCTGAACTTGCTGTGGACGCGTCAAGAGTCATTAAGGATAATCTCACACAGTCGACCGACGAGCGTGTGAGGTCACCTTGGAAGAGCTTGGATGCATTTTCACGGAACTTGGAGCGTTTAGGGGCTCTGGACCGACTGAGTCAAGAGGTTAACTGCCTGAAGGCTCTTGATGGGCTGTATGAGAGTTTCCAGAAGATCTGGAAAGAGACCAAGAAGCGCAAGGCAGAATTGCCAGATCCAAGATTATTATCTTTGAGCTCGGTTGGAAGACCTTCTCTGCACAAAGTCAACAATATTGGTCTAGGACTAGATTACTGGGCAGAGAAGAGCAAGCTTAGTGAAGCTAGGCAATCTGCAAGAGATCCCTCTTTAGGGGGAACAAAGAGCGATGACGCAGCCCTTGACGACTCGCGACTGTGGGCTGCTAGAATTGAATGTGAGGCGGGGTTTCCCTCCATCCAAGTGTCTTCGTCCTGGATTTCCGACGACATTCTCACCTCAGGTAATGACTCTTCCGATGCAAATGAGCTTCTAGGCCTACAACCCGCATGGCTGGATCAGCCGTTGACTGAAGTGGATCAAATGGTCGTTGAAGACCCAGAAAAGGTGCAAAAGTCTCCTAATGTTCGATTTGTACTAAAGCTGGATCCTGCCATTCCAATTCCAGGACGAGTTGCTGCGGCTATGTTTGAACAAGCTCCTACCCCTTGGCAACAGAAACCTCCCAAAGCGTATGATCTCTTGATACAAGAATCACAAGGGACTACATTGGATACAAGATATGCCTCGACCACCATCTCTGACAATCAAAACGTTACAGCTTCGTGGGAGAAGGAAGTGCTGATGATAGATGATAACGGCAACCAACGAACCAAAAGCCATAAATATCGTTTGAGGTGCGATCACGGGATGTACTGCTACACTGTAGATGAGATTCCTTTTGGGCACCCAAGACAGGTGCTGGTGCATCTCCCGGTAAGTCCAATTTTAGTCATCAACTCTCCGCACTCCTATATTAATCATCGTCTAGGTGTTCCGCCAATATGCCCGCTTTTGGGTTCTTGTGCGAAGCATCACCACGCCGAATTATCGGGATCCGAAACCGAACGACTTGATCGCGAAAGCATCTCTGACCCACTCAATATCAAAGGTCAATGGCTTTCACAAAAGCAACCAGACCAATTCATCCTACGCCAAGCTGAATACCCTACTTAAGGGTGGTGTGATCAGTAATACTGACGGCTCCAACAACCAGACTACCGGGCCATCCTACATTATCGATATCAACCTCAGCTTAAGCCAGGTCTCGACCGGACCACAGATTCCATGCATTGATATGTATTTTTCTGATGCACAGGATATGCAGCTAAGCAAGATAACGAGGTCTTGTCGAATTACCATCCAAGTACTCCCTAACGGCACGCTGCATATTCCCCTGATACAAAACGTGGCATCTCTCCAGTCAGAAACGGCGCGGGAAAAGATGCGCGATATACTAGACCTGAGCGAAGACCTCACAGTACTGATGGCATGGATCATGCAACGGTAGCCGCCGGATTCAGGAATGCAGTACCGCTTGCAAGTTCCTCTTTAGGCGCCTTGTCCACGTACACTAGATTTGACATGCATCAGCTTCCTGAGATCCTACCACACAGAACTTGCAGGCAGGTGCACGGGACTTAGTTTCAAGCCATGGCAACGGGGATGGCCATCATTCATGCATGCTGCGCGAATTGTGGTGCAAGCCACGGGACACATGCTCTTGAATGTCGATTGGTTGACCATCTCTCGGCCGTTATATTGTTGTAACACCTCAGGCGGGTTACACATGGCTCTTCATCTTATTTGAACGAGGCCAACGCCTGTTTCAGGCGACCAGGCCTCGCCTCGAGCCTCAATCGAATCGATTCAATATTCCCAAATTTTGCATCGACTGGACTTCCCCATCTTGAAACACAATCGTCCCCAAGAAGTATGAGGTCTTTCGGACTGTGCATGGTCAATGTCGGTAAATGAATACTTTCGGATTACCCGATCAGGGAACCCGAGAACCCCCCACTTCAACACCCCGGATGACCCATGCCCCATCCTAATGGATCATCGCTCTGCTGGCAATCACATCGCGATGTCTCCAGACGCCAACACTGCGGACGGAACTCAGGTTACGCAAAGGAAATTGATCGCGAATGAAAGGCTTCTCCGCCTCCCAGAAGGTTTGTGAGCCGCGGAACGCTACCGAGCGTGGACGAGTGAGAGATGACCGCTTGGGACCGAATGACGTTGAAAGAGGCGACGTCCAGCCAAGCGCGCGGAGCAGCTACCAGCCATCTTCTCCACACACTTTCGATTCGTCTCTGGGGGACAAGGCTGCTTGCAATGCGAGATGATGCACTGCATCCCGACCGTTCGTTTTCCAGGTCTCGTGCGGATCTACCGACCGACGTCTTGCTATCCTTGCTATCTTAGACTGCGGGCTTTTTCCGGGTTACCTAGAATGGGTTTGGTAAGGTTTACGGCACGCTATGAGCTTGCGTTCGTTTAAAACGATTTCATTGCCCTGCCCGAGCTCCAAGTCGGTTTATTTGGCTCGATAACAGGGAGCTCGGTGTCAATTGGCTCTTGACGTCTGAAGCTCGTTTTGTCAAAGCTCCGTGGAGCTTCGACGTCCTGATACCCCGTTTCTCTATCTCTTTTCAGATTCCTATTTCTAAGTCTTGTATCTGGTTGGAATAAACAATACAAATTTGCCCAACATGTTTGGCCGGAGTGGCAACTCTTACCTAGGCCTCCGAGGCGTGAAGCTTCAGATCGCGGTTGGTGTCATTGCAGGTCTGGACTTCTTACTTTTCGGCTATGATCAAGGTGTCATGGGTGGTCTTTTGACCTTGGATCATTTCACCGCCATTTTCCCTGAAATCGACACAACAGACGCTGGTACAAGGGGCTTGACTACGAGCCAGAAGAATCACAAATCCACCATTCAGGGTCAGCATACTTCTTTCAAGAGCTTCACTTCGGACTAACGCGAGCAGGGATCTCTATTGCCTCATACAATGTCGGCTGTTTCTTTGGCGCTATATCGTGTATTTGGCTGGGTAACATGCTTGGGAGAAGAAAGACTATCTTCCTTGGTTCAGCTATCATGGTCGTCGGCGCAACTTTGCAATGCACTGCCTTCTCGCTAGCGCATTTCATCGTCGGTCGTTTGATCACAGGTTTTGGGAATGGTTTGAATACCTCCACTGTCCCCACCTGGCAAAGTGAATGCTCCAAATCCCACCGTCGAGGCCAATTGGTCATGATTGAAGGTGCCCTCATTACCGGCGGCATCTGCCTCAGGTATGTTCTTACCGCAGTTGTTCATACCTCTGGAAAATCGCTTTTCCCATCCCTTAACAAATCCATTCCATATCCATCTCTAACTCTACTCCCAGCTACTGGCTCGACTTCGGCTGCTCCTTCATCGACTCTCAGGCCTCCTGGCGCTTCCCCATCGCCTTCCAAATCTTCTTCGCCCTTGTGATCCTGGCATTCATCCTTTCCCTGCCCGAATCCCCACGCTGGCTCATCCTCAAGGGCCGCGAAGACGAAGCCATGATGGTCCTTGGCGCCCTGTCGGATTTGCCCACGGAGGACACCTACATCCACGCCGAATTCGCCGCCATTAAGGATACCGTGCTCGAGATGCAGAAGGCTACTCTGTCCGACCTCGTAACCCAGGGCGAGGAGCGCAGATTTCACCGCGTCGTGCTCGGTTACGTCAATCAGATGTTCCAGCAGATCAGCGGCATCAACCTGATCACGTACTACGCGGCAACCATCTACCAGAACGAGATTGGCCTCACGGGCTTCATCTCCCGCATCCTCGCGGCCTGCAACGGCACCGAGTACTTCCTCGCGTCTTGGATCTCGGTCGTCATCATCGAGCGGGTCGGCCGCCGGCCGCTCATGCTGTTCGGCGCCGCTGGCATGTCGATCAGCATGATCATCTTGGCAGTGATGACGAAGATTGGGGGAACCGGGCCGGGCATTGTAGCAGCGGCGTTCTTGTTTATTTTCAACACATTCTTTGCGATCGGGTGGCTGGGCATGACGTGGCTGTATCCTGCGGAGATTGTGCCGTTGAGGATTCGGGCGCCGAGCAATGCGTTGAGCACTAGCGCGGTGAGTTCTTCCATGTCCTATACTTGATGGCTACTGGAATGCTAATTGTGGGATTTGCAGAATTGGGCATTCAACTTCATGGTCGTCATGATCACTCCCGTCAGTTTCTCCTCTATCGGCTACAAGACCTACATCATTTTCGCCGTCATCAACGCCTTCATCGTCCCCGTGGTCTACTTCTTCTATCCAGAGACAGCCTACCGCTCCCTCGAGGAAATGGATATCATCTTCGGCAAGGTGACGGGGTGGAAGGCATGGTTCCAAGTGGTTAAAGTCGCGAAGGAGACGCCGAGACGGTATGGTAAGAACGGTGAGGTGTTGATTAACTATGAGGAGACGGAGGAGCATGCGAGAAGGGCAAGCGTGATTAGTGAAAAGGCAGGGAACAGGGGAATTGGGGTCGAGGATAAGGCGAGGCTGGATCAGCTGTACCATGCGGAGAATGGACATGCGGAGAACGCGTCACCGTAGGGAGAGATGTGCAGACAAGATTCGGAGGGTCAACCTGGCTATCTGGGGAGGAGCTGTTCTTCGCACGCCAAGCTGCTGGCCTGGCGTCCACAGATGCCGAGCTGAGCACTGAAACCATATCCGATGTGATTGTTACTGTTGGCTGAGCACAGGAATAAGACCTTCAAGATTCATGGGTGCTATCTTTCTTCCTTTATGGTGAACATCATACGCGCCTGATACCTAGCTTCTACATTCGTCCGATTTCGTCCGATTCCTACAACGAACCACTGTATTGCTAAAACCATCTATCTCGCTTCAGTGCCCACCCGGAGTCGTACGAATGGACCGCTTTCTTAGTCATACATCCACATATAATAAGAGCGATGATGACTTCTTCCCAAAGGACTGCTATCAAGCTTAAAGCACTTCTATCGAAAGGGACACGATTTACAAAACTAACGTCCCGGAACTTCTACTTTAAAACAATTTAGAATATGTCTAAGACTCTTGCGGTGTTCGGCGCCACCGGCCAACAGGGCGGTTCAGTCATCGACTACGTGCTGAAGGACCCAGAGCTCTCCCCAAAGTACAAGATCCGTGCCATCACCCGTGATGTCAACTCGGAGAAGGCCAAGCAACTCAAGGAGAAGAAGGTCGAGGTCGTCCAGGGCGACGTGCTAGACCGGGCCTCCCTCGAGACAGTTTTGACAGGCGCGCACACGGTGTTCGCCATGACAACAAATTCCTTCGGCCCCGATGGCTATGAGGTCGAGTACAACAGCGGCAAGAGGATCGCCGACGTCGCCGTCGAGAAGGGCGCCGAGTATATTATCTTCAGCACGCTGCCGTCAATCAAGGAGATCTCTGGCGGCAAGTACACCAAGGTTAGCCCTTTCGACGCCAAGGCAGACGTCGAGCAGCACATTCGAGGCCTCCCCATCAGGAGCGCGTTCTACTCCCCCGGATCGTTCATGCAGAATTTCAGGTCCGGCTTCTTGGCTCCACGACAGGCTCCCCATGACGATGGCACCTCTTGGATCGTAACCTCCCACGCCTCCCCCAACACCCAGTTCCCCTTGATCGACGCCGTCGGGGATTCCGGCAAATTCGTCGGCGCCATCCTCGCCGAGCCAGACAAGTACGAAGGCGCGACCTTCTGCGCCGCCACGGCCCTGTACACCCTGGAAGAAATGGTCGCCACCATGTCCAAGACGACAGGCAAACCCATCGCATACAAGCAATCCTCACTTGAAGAGTTCAAGAAGAGCTTACCACCGCCCGTCGCTGACCTCGTCGTCGAGTTTCTCGGCTACTACGAGGAGTTCGGCTACTACGGCCCAGACTCTAAAAAATTGGTTGCATGGGCTGCTGAGAGGGCCCGAGGCAGACTGTCCACCTTTGAAGAGTTCTTGGAGGCAGATCCTATCCAGCTCGCGTAGAGGACACTATGAAAAATCACGCGGGGCAGGGAGATAGGGAAGTCTATCTTTTACTGGATTGGGTGCTCCCTAGACGGAGCGAGCATAGGTGACCGGTAAAACTAGAAAGACCGAAAACCACTAAAAACTAAGTAACATTGTACTCACACTCTAACTAGACGTTACGCTGCTTCCAATTCCAATGTGCAACACAGGATCCAACCGGCCACAAGTATTCAGCTTTTCTCCATAGGCAGCTCATCTGTACCGTAGCGCTTTCAGGTATCGTGTTACCTTTCCTTAATCAGCCCGCGAAATGCCGTTGCACGGTCTGCGATAGCATAGGGCCTTCCGCGTATGAACCTGTCAGGGCTTCCGGTGTAAGACTCGCCGATCGAAATCCGCTGTATCTCGTGCATTGGCCTAGAACAGTTAGCGAGACATTAAACGCAAGCTGAAGAAAAGGATGCATACCACATTGGGTTGGAAGCTTGGCTCATGCTTCAGCTGAAGCAATTTGCGCCAGTCAGTATTTGCAAAGAGTGGGTGAGCTTTGATTTCAGACGCCTCGTTCGCACCGAGGCGACTCGTGTCTGAATGAGTTGTAAGGTTTCAAAGGATCGTGTGAATGAGCCAGAAGATCATGGCTAGAGATTTCAGCTGATAGTGCTCGATAGATGTGAACGCATTTGACGGCTGGATTGCTGCTTTGCGATTGCAATACATGGCGTGAATTCAACATTGGCCCTCTCCTGCCTTACCTTAGCCAGCATGTTGTCCAGCCTCGTATTGATTAACTGTTGGACCTCAACTTGCATGTCAATGCCGGTGCATCGCGACACCAGCCTGGATGTGGAAATAGAGTGACGATGACCATGTTCCAACTTTCTCGGCGCGGACGTCCTTTTCAGATGAAACGCTTTTGCAAGATCATGTTTCTGGGTGCCAATGCGCGAACAAGATCTTATCGTAGTCCAAGTATTGGATAGTTGTCCCAAATCCAGACAATAGCTGCTGTCTCACTTCCCGAAGAAGCTTGTGATTCTCTGGCTCCCATCACCAGCCTTCTTCGGCGATGCTGCTTTGGGCGTTGTCCCGTTGCTGATCGCGCTTTTTGTCTTGCGGCTCGTCTCCTTCACCGGAGAAGGCTTGGCCTTGGACGGGCTTGATTCGACTTTCGCTGCTTTGATAGGAGATTGGGTCTCATTTAAGCTCTGTTTTCGCTTTTGACCGTGTGTATCTTCCGGCACGGGGAGTGGAGCATTGTCCTCGGAACCTTCGTGTTCTTTGGTCTTTCGATCTTCATCTTCATGCTCTACTTTGATCCCTGTTGTTGGAGGCTTCTGGTCATTCTTCTCCTCGGTCTTGGGTTTGCTTCCCTTCGCATTAGCAAAGAAATTGGCGATGTTCTTCTTGTTCTCTTTACTGTCGATAGGCACAATGAAATCGGCAGAATTGTTGCCTACTTTACCGACTTCTTTCGTGACAGGATAGCATTCAAGTTCCTCTTCGTATGGCTTGAGCAGGCTCTGCATCTCCTTCGACCACTCCTGAATCGTCGGGTCCAGCCACTTCTTCATCGCCTCTGATCCAGCATCAAAAATGACAGGCATTCGATCGTGCAAAAACTTGAGCTGCTTATTTGAATCCGTTGTGATAATTGTGTACGTATACAACTTCTCCTCCGCATCCTCGTACCTGACACAATCCCACAGCCCCGCGAAACACATCAACTGCCCATCCTTTCTTTTCATAAAATGCGGGATTTTTTCCTTGCCACCGGGACCTTTCTTGAGCCATTCATAGAACCCCTGGCAGATGACGATGCAGCGTTTGCGCTTCTTCATGGACGTCCACATGCCCCTGTTCTCGAGGAGGGAGTCGTCGCGGCAATTGATTGTGCGCATCATAGAGCCGTAGTCCGGACTGCGTTTGGTCCAGAAGGGAATTAGGCCCCATTTCATGGCTTTGAGGTGGTAGGTGATATCTCTAGCTTTGGGAGGGGAGCTGGAAGGAGGAGCGGAGTCTTCTGTCTCCTCATGCTGGGTTTGCGAGCCATTGGCGGGGCCGTCTTGATCGTTGTCGGTTTGTTCGTCGCTTCTGAGTCCGCGGTCTGGGACGTCGGCGCGGTAGACGAGCCCGTAGTAGCCGGGTGCGAAGTTGTAGGATTCTCGTGCTTCATCGTCTTCGGGCGCATCGTTCACCGGTAGACCTTGATTCTGGAGCTGGTGACGGACGAAAGCCGCCCTCTGGAACTATTGTTAGTGTCGAGTCCAGAGCCACTGCAAGGTATTGAGGGACGTGGCGTTACTGACAATTCCAAGCGCATACCGTCCACACATCTTGAGTATGATGATGTCCCAGCTGCAAGAGAGCTAGAGCGATTTTGAGCGCAATTGGCGCATGTTCATGTAATGGGACATCTCAATCAAAAGGACCTAAATGTCGACAGGACTGAGGCACGCCCTGTCATTTGACGTCATTTTTGATCATTTGTACTGCTTTTCAGATAATTAAGGATTTGTTACATCTAAGCTCCACTATCTTTTGGTAAGGGAAGATCCAGCGAAATAAAATTCTTGCTACCCTTAGACTCGACCTTTACAGCTGCTATAGAGTACCTCCCGGCATGAATTGTCATGTATTTATTGATATGCCAGAAGACCACGTTTGCAGACTACCTACACTCCCTCCTCCCCTTTCACCAGTGGCCTGTGAGAGATTTTCCCCATGTCGGACTTTGAAAGACATCCACCTACCCCTCTCACTTTTCCTGACCCTGCTTGCTGCGCGTAAGCCTCCCTAGTCTCCCCTCAGTCTTTAAGAACAATCGAACGCGTACCGACAATCCACCACAAGAATGTTTAGGCCTTCATGACAATAAAATTTGCCGGGGCCTCTCTTACCTCCGTAGCAGCGATCGCCGTAGCAAAATGCCAAATCGTCCCAGGACATCGTTGTCGGTAGGTCCATGAGAACAGCTCCGTACGGGAGCACCCCTGAGACAATAGCATCATACTGTTGAGGGTTGTTCTTCCCGCCGATCTTATTACAGGCGCTATCGTAGATGTCGACACCCACCCACGCAAAACTGCGGCCGTATGGGCTGAAGACGCCATATAACCCTAGACTGCATACTCCCGGACCGGTTGGTGTGCAAACGGCTGGAATCTCTTCGGCGATAGCGAAGAGGGGCGAGAGCAGAGGAACAAATTTGAGAAGAAAATACATAGTTTGATTGTGGATGTCTCTTTCGCCTTAGCACGAGGATTTATGGAAGGCTGGAGAAGGGAATTGTGACGGGAGATGAGATAATGAGAGAACTGGGTTCGCACGGCTTACTTATCTAGAGAAATATTCGAATAGTGAGCATACTTAGACTGAAGATGCCCCCTGTGTCGTCCTGGACTTTATCGCTCTAAGAACGAACCTTCTTGTTTTACAATTATCGTGATACTTTGGAATCCCTGGTGGTACTCGCGGGAAGTCGCACCTTGTTGGGAGTTTCTCAGGGTGGTAGAAAAAAGAGGATACTCTGCCTGGGTCGAATCCGATAGCTGGCTAGTTGGTGAAACAAATGTCGTACAAACTGCTTTTGAATTGTCTACATGGCAGTAGTGAATAGGTCGTCCATGTATGGTATCATCGTGTCGTTGATATAGCTTCGACTCTATCTCTCAAGCCCGAAGAGAGAAGTCGCCAAATTTATCGCTGGTCTCTCCTACCGCCAAAAACCGGAATAAGCTGTTGTGAACGGAACACCCCGGACCGCAAGGCAGCTGCATGTGATACAAAGCACACCAGAGCAGGAGTCATCTCCAAGGTAGCAGGAGCAAGAGGGTAGCAGCATGAAGAAGATGGATGGAACTGCCTCGCCCAAATGTCAACAAATGAAGTACGTTACATGTGCCCGGCTGGGGGCCAGTAGCCTGCAATTTGCGTCACGTCTTACCGGATAAACGTGAAGGATAACTGGAAAAATGATCCTGCGGTGAAAGAGCTTGACGGTTTATTGCAGTTGTTAGCCAAGATGGCAGCATGTGCGATGCCGGTTTCCTCGTAAAGTTTTGCGAATCTCGCTCTAGTAGCGGTCGGTCCAAGCCGAAATCTTCGAAGTCAACAGACTACCTTGTTTGTACCGTTCATTTTTGGTCACCCGAGTTCTGCTCGATTCAGAAATAATGGAACGACGCCGAGACCATGAGGTGATCGTATCTCACGATCACCGAGTCATTTGTCAGTTTTATTGCTGGAGTATCTCTTGAAAGTTCCACAATCAATATCAAGTGTTCGGCAAATCGTTCATCTAGATGTCAAGATCATGTCTGAAAGTTGGACTTCGTTCTTGGAGTGATGGTAATAATGCGTGAGGGGCCAAGCCCTCGAAGCGGACGAATGGTTGACAACCCTGCCTAAGAAGGCATCCAATCCCAGGAAACGTCTTTCAAGAAAGGCAATCTTCTGGGGATGACCTCGCAAGGTTTCATTCACAACGATTCTGGGATCAAGGCTGGATGTCGGATTAACTCTGAATCATGCAACGTAGAGATCGCAGCTTTTAAATTGCTTTTTGACGTCATAGGACATTATTCTTTTGGTCTTTGACGCGCAGAAAAGACATCTCTTTTCACTGTTGCAAGTGCTTGATGTCGGAAAACCGTGTGCGCAAACGTCGCGAATATGAGGGCTCCTGTACAGCCTATTTCCATTCTGAAGTGTCCTGTGCGATTCAGCATCTCCTCAGGTCCAAGCTCCTCGAGGCATAGTGTCCTACAATGTCAAGCTCGTCGCGTATTTTCACTAAATCATCAACATCCGCAAACATGCCATGCACTCTTTCGGCAGAGAATCTTGACTGCAAACCCTTCCCACAATCGACCGTTTAGTATCACGCCTCGCAGAAACCTCAACCCCGTAACATGGACCCGCGACAACCTCCACCAAGCTCGCAAAGAAAGCCCTATCGTCTTCTACCTTCTGACCAGTACCACCTTCTGCGCTGTCTCATACCTCGGCTACCTCCTATACAACCTCTACTTCACGACCAACCCTGAGATCTCACCCTACTCGCCAAAAGTCCAACATCTGCTTCGCCGCGCTATTTTCGACACCGAGATCCACTTCGACCCTGACCAGGCGTTCATGTACTTCACGACCGCTCTGAAGGTCGCGGAGAGGGAAGGCATGGATCCGCTGAGCGATGAGGCGCTGGGGATCAAGATACGCTTAACGGCTATGCTCGAGAAGGCGGGAAGGGTGAGGACGGCGGTCGAGATTTTGGAACAAACCGCAGAGGATTGTATGGGGTCTATCAGTGAATGGGATGGTGGGAAAGTGGAAAATATTAAAGAGATCACACAGGGAGCTGGCGAGCAAAGTGTGCAAAAGAACGTGGCGACGAAAGAGGCAGGAGAAGATAGAAGGGCAAGGTTGTTCAAGAAGGCTATAGAGTGTAGGACGAAAGCGGCAGAGCTTTACGATAGCGATTATATTCAGGACGCAGAGAAGGCGCGCGACATGCTCGCGAAGACCTTCGAGATGGTGCTCCGAGAAGCGCAGAAGAGCGGCACTGAAGTTCCCCGCGGAATGACAAAGATCGAGGTTGCGTCTATAATGGAGCCGCTGGCAGAGCTTTACCTTCGAGTATCCTTACCTGGACTAGCCATACCACTATATCTTCACATGCTACAGCTTCTCCGAGAAGGTGAAGGCGAACCGAGCTGTAAGCAGGTTGTCGTTATGACGAACATTGCATCCTCGCTTGCGCAGTCTAAGTCTTTGGATCCAAGGTTACCGGATACATTGACGGACAATGCAAAGCAGTGGGCTGAGAAGGCACTGGAAGTTGCAGCTTATATCAAGCCTCCTCAGAGAGATTCGCAATGTGACTTGGGCTGCGTGACTGCTACATTTAATCTTGCGGAGATTGCGAGGATGAATGGCAACAAGAAAGAAGCAAAGAAGAAGTATGACGAGGCGATTAGTCTGGCCAAAGGGCTGGGCCAGCATGAAGCTGTGCAGAGAATGCTGCAGACTATGGAAGAGATGAAGTGAGGTTCGGCGACCGCAATCCTCTTTGCTCTACCTTTTCCCGACTGCGCAACGCCAAGCAGACTAGAAACTGACCACAATTATAGAGACAGCCTTGGATCAGAAATCAGAAACGCATTGTCAGCGCTGCAGGCTTGTTGCCAAGAGTCTCATCAATCTCCTTCATGATCTCGTCCGTCAATTTTGGAACAATATCCAATGCCTTCACTGCCTTGGTAACTTGCTCAATCTTAGACGCTCCTGTGATGGCGGATGAGACGTGTGGGTTCTTAACGACCCAAGCCATGGCCAGCGTGCCTTGGTCGGTACCGAGCTTCTCCGCGATCGGCTTGAGCTTTCGAACGACAGCGATCTCTTTCTGCCAGTTCTCATTACCATAGGAGGCTGCTTGACCCTTGGTAAAGGCGTCCTTCGCATTGGCCATCCTGCTATCTTCAGGAATACCATCATTGTATTTTCCTGTCAGGATACCGGTCTTGAGAGGACTGAAGATGGTCAAGCCAAGGCCATAGCGGTCATATAACAAAGCAAATTGCCTCTCAACCTTGTCTCGAGCAAGCATGTTGTACTGCGGCTGCTCCATGAGCGGCCCAATAAGATTTAGGCGGTTGGCACACTCCCAGGCCATGGCGATTTCTTCCGAGTTCCATTCGCTAGTGCCCCAGTAGAAGGTCTTTCCCGCATTTATGAGGTAGTTCATGGCGCGGACGGTCTCTTCGATTGGGGTATGTCGGTCGGGTCGGTGGCAGTACAGCAGATCGACATAGTCAAGCTGCAATCTCTTCAAAGCTCCCTCCGTCCCTTCAATAAGATGTTTCCGTGACAATCCGCCATTATTGACAGGGTTCTCTCCATACGCAGAACCCCAATTGATTTTCGTGGAAATGACCAGGTCGTTGCGTTTCCACCCAAACTTCTTGATGGCGGCACCCATGACCTCCTCCGACTTCCCTGCAGCATATGCTTCGGCACAATCGAAGAAGTTGATGCCTGCGTCGTACGCGGCTTTCATGCAGTCGAAGGCAATTTCTGCAGGAGGTCAGAAAATTTTCGGCTGGGAGATACGGTGACATTTACGGTCGCCAACATGCCCTCCATACGTGACCCTAATACATATAAGCCTAAATGAATTCTAGACCGGGTAGATGACCTACCAGCCTCCCAGAGAGATCACTGAGACCTGAAGGCCAGAGCGACCCAGGAACCGGTACTCCATCTTCGGGAGATCCTCAGTCGAACCCATTTTATTTCACTGAATTGGGTAGTGAGGCAGAGAAATCGGAACTAAAGGCAGGGAATAGAGACTGATATGGAGGTTTTTGGTTGCTTCTGATAAGGGAACGGTGAAATGCTAATGTTGACAATGCGTGTAAAGGCACAAATCTGGGCTTCCACGGCCTTTTATTTCAAAATTTCTCGCTGGGAATAGCACGCATGTGAGAAGCGTGCCACCTAAACCTCACCTGTAACGGAAGGTAGTTTCATATGCAAAACCGGAAAGAGAAAGTCGGCAAACGGCCTGACAAGCATAGCCAGTCATGTCCTGTAAGATCTTACAGACGAATATTTTGCCGCTTGGGGCATACCCCACTCTCCACTGTAAATTTTCAAGTGCTCGTTAGTCAGCATGTGGCAGACAGGTCTATTAGACAGCCCCAGTTATGCGCATCTTCAACAGCTCTCATCACCTATGTTCGTCATTGAATGACGAAGCTGTGATGCGGGGTCGAAACACGCTCTACTAAAGTGCGGGGTATGACAAGGCTCAAGCACGTGCCAGCCTTGCCCTGAAAGTTTTGTCTGTGGGCGGCAATTAGGGCTTCGATTTTTCTGGACGTTCCAGACTTGTCCACGACAATTGAGACTACTGCGATCAAGAACCACCGAATCTCGAGACCTTCAAACGTCTTGATATACAATCCCTCTTGGTCGAGCCAACATGGCTGAACAGCTCATTCACCGTGGCACCCTCGAGGGCCACAGCGGCTGGGTGACCAGTTTGGCTACCTCAATGGAGAAGTTAGTTTTGAATGCCATATGCGAAGAGCTTGACTGATCTTCTACAGCCCAAACATGCTTCTTTCGGGAAGCCGAGACAAGACTCTGATCATCTGGAACCTGACCCGTGACGAGACAGCATACGGCTACCCAAAGCGAAGTCTACATGGACATTCTCACATTGTCTCGGACTGTGTATGTTGAGGCAATATCGATTGTCGAAAAGTAAATTGCTAAGATGATATGCAGGTGATCTCTTCAGACGGTGCTTATGCTCTCTCCTCGTCGTGGGACAAGACTCTGCGTTTATGGGAGTTAGCCACGGGTAACACCACTCGTACTTTCATCGGCCATACCAACGACGTTCTCTCTGTTTCTTTCTCTGCAGACAACCGGCAGATTGTCTCTGGGTCCAGAGATAGGACAATAAAGCTGTGGAACACTCTTGGCGATTGCAAATTCACAATCACTGAAAAGGGGCATACTGAATGGGTTTCGTGTGTACGGTTCAGCCCAAATCCACAGAACCCTGTCATCGTCAGCGCCGGTTGGGACAAGCTAGTGAAGGTGAGTGTCTTGTTCTGCGTTCTGACGCTGACTGTTCTCCATGATGTTTCAATTTTGTATTTGCTACTTCAGAGCCTTCCGGCAATGAGACAAACATACACCAATTTTTCTGAAGAAGCTCAAGACTATCCTATCTCGTAAACACTTGTCGCGTTTCTCTTCTGACGTGTACAAAGGTTTGGGAGTTGGCCTCCTGCAGGATTCAGACAGATCATATCGGTCACTCTGGCTACATCAACACGGTTACAATTTCTCCCGACGGTTCGCTGTGTGCATCTGGAGGCAAAGACGGCACAACCATGCTCTGGGACCTGAACGAATCGAAACACCTATACTCTCTCCAAGCTGGTGATGAAATCCATGCCCTCGTATTCTCTCCCAACCGATACTGGCTTTGTGCCGCAACTGCAAGCAGCATTACTATCTTTGACCTTGAGAAAAAGAGCAAAGTGGACGAGCTCAAGCCAGAATATGTTGAAAAGGGAAAGAAGAGCAGAGAGCCAGAATGTGTTAGTTTGGCGTGGAGTGCTGACGGTCAAACACTTTTCTCGGGATATACGGACAACAAGATTAGGGCTTGGGGTGTCATGTCGAGGGCGTGAATTATGCATGAGGGAGGACCGTTGGGCGTATGCTGGTTGCGCTGGCCAATTTAGGGGCAAAATTTTGATCGACCTTCGAATGAACACATCAATAACAAACCTGAAACCCGCAAGATCCGTCACGAACCGACTTAAGTCCTTGACAGCGCTCTTTAAGCGTGGAAAATTTGTAAGAAACCTTGATCAAAGCATCTTCCTCACAACGTGACCAGGCTTGCTGCAAGGAATTGTCGTGGCCTCCAATAACTCTGAATCAATAGCCATGCCTCGGATCGCTTGTCTACAGCTCTGCGCTAACTTGAGCTGAAAAATCTGCTACCACCCCCTCTTACGTATTTTCCCTCAGCGAAAAGATCCGGGCACCCTTTTCGAGGCCTTTTTGATAGGGGCTACATCAACCACGAATAACCAGCCAAATCCACCTTTTTGAGCACAACTAAGGCTTGTGGGCGTTCATAGTAATTAATACGTTGGCCTTCTTGGAGTTCCTTAGGCTAATTGGGTCAACAGTCCAGCGTTACCTTGACCAGCCAGTGCCTGTAAACTCCTAGCTGGTTCAGATTTTGGTGTGTTCCCCGGCCAAAAGTGAAGAGAAATTGGAGGCCATTAAAGCCAGCGTGCGGGACATACTGAAAACACTGGAGCCGTAGCCTAATTGATCGGAAACGTACAGCCCAGACCTACTCTAATTTAAAACCCTCTCCCTCTTGTCTTCCTTTGTTTCCCTCTTCTCGAAGCTACATTCTTCACCAACCGAATTGATCCCTCTTTGGTCCGTTTTTGCCGTCTTCAGATCCTGCAACACCAGTCACAAACCATTCTGTCATCATCACTCGAGGTTTCCCATTCTTGAGAATCGTAAGTTGTGTTTGAGTCAGTCGAATACTGTTTTTAATAATCCTTTGCCACGCTCATTTGAGCTTGAGGCAGTGTCGCTGACTGGCATTCAAGATAGACTCTCCCCATCATCCCAACCACTATGTCAGAAGCGGAGAACTACGCCAATGGCCTCGTCAATGACCTCGACGACCTGTATGTGAAGACTGGAGACCCATCTATAGAATATTGCTGACAGAATTCACCACCTCAGAGGTCCTACCTACGGAAGCCAAGTCGTCACTATTGCCGTTGGAAGCGGAGTGCGGCCAAACGAATTGTTCAATGTCCATTTGGGACTACTACGTTGGAAAAGTACCTTCTTGAGTGTCTGGGGTCCTCCTCCCGAGACAATGTTTCCTGTCAAGCCTCGTACCAAACCCAGCGTGAACGGCAAAGGCAACTCATCCGTCAAACCAGAGCAAATGGGCCGTGAAGGAAGTGAGGAGACCCTCTTGCCAGATGGCGCCGACCCTATCGTAAACACTAGGACTGTTTACGCTCACTACTATTTGGACAAAGTCAATGCCGAGGCCTTCCAGATCGTTGTCAGCTTCCTCTACAACATTAAACCTACTACTCCTCCATCCATCGAAGAGGCCAAAACTCTACTGCGAGCCTACGTTCTAGCAATTACGTATTCCATCGAAGGTCTCCAGAATGCCATTGTTGGGCGCTTCCGGGCTTTCCACCAGCACATCGTCTTCAACATCGATCTCTTCGCCTACCTCACCAATCGCCTGCCCGACTCCGAGGACGCACCGCTTGAGGAGAATCGGCTCATTCTATACCTCATTGAACAAATGACCTTCGACATCGCTGCTAATGGCATCGAAGAATTTGCGGGAAACAACAACTACTTGAAGATATTTATCACCGAGCACACTCGCCGCTTGCGGTACGTATTCGTTGAATCCCTTGCCAGACATGCCCATTATGTGCGCCGCCTGCAGGATCCCTCTACGCTAGCCGGTTGCAAATTTCATGTGCACAGCAATTTGAGGGACGATGATTTCATCTGTGGGGGAGACGACGACTAGCTTTTGCAGTCTCGGATCACGAAGGCGGATCTGAAGGTGGACCTTAGTGGAGCTTCGGTTGGAGGGAGACCATGAATTCCCGATGAGATTTCTTTGGTCGGCGGCATGAATTGGTCCCGGGGTGGAGGTTGACTTCACAAGCTCATACTTCAATTTCCTTATCCTTCTTGTTCTTCTCAGGCCTATATGATTCGGTGGGTATGGTGCTAGCGATCTTTTACCATAGATTGCGATGATTCTCCATAGGCATGTATCTCATATAATCAAATTGCTCTGATTCATCAACACAATAGGAAAACCCAAACATGAGAGGCTTACCGTAGGCTCCTTATCATAGCTCCTCATTTCTGCAGGGTCTCCATGACGATCTCCTTGGTGATGTTTCACGGCATGAGAAGCACAAGGAGAGACAGAGTCAAACTTCTAGGTCCCTAGCAGCAAGAAGGTTTCCCCTTCCATAAAAATATTCTTACGTCGAGAATGTGCTGCACATCCAAGCTTGCGAAACGTACGAAACCGATCCTAGCTTGATCTGTCCACCATCCTCATACTTCTCATCGATGGGAATTAGTGCCGAATGTTCTCAGCTTACACGGCGGAGTTTACACGCTAGAGATCCGCCCTGAACCTCCAAAATGGTGTCCGCTTTCACACTGGCAAAGCTCCTTAGCGAACAATACAATGGTCCAGTGTTATGCCGTAACTAAGCTCTGCGGAAGGCTTTTGGCCGGTGCCAAAGGACTGAATTTGATCTAGGAAAATCAACGCACTTGGATGGATGGGGAGGACATGGGCACAATACCGTGGTCTTTTGCATGTAGATTCGGGGCAAAGGGATAAATGCTGCATGTAGATTGCTCCAAGCACGGCTATAAGAGTAGCTTTCGTAGAACCTTTTCTAAATCTTGACCTCGTCTATCCGTGGTGTATTAATTAATTTGGGTAGGATTCAAACTCGGGAGCAGTTCCTTCGGTGAAAAGGTCGCCGTTCAATGGAAAGTGGAGATGACGTCGGTTGACATGACATCTGCGAGCGACGTTCAGCATTTCGACCACACCTAGCCCGCATCTTCTTGACATCAAGCATACAATCCACAACCAACATCGAGCGCAGTATTGACTCAGGATGCAAGCATCTCGACCTCTCCTACGGTCTCTTCGAGGCTTTCGGCCTACCAGAGTCACAACTCCAAGCCGATTTATATTCACTACCATTCCCCGCTTCGAAGACCCAAAGCCAAAGGAATACAGCAATGCCCCGGACCACCGCGAAGCACAGTCTTCAAAAAAGGAGAACCCACATATGACTAATACCACTTCCACTATTTCTAATGAAATGCCTTCCGTCGGCGCAGACAAAGCCCCTCCCGACCTAATCTCGTCCGTCGATCCAGATTTTGTGCCGAAAGACTCAGTCCCTGAAAACACGGAAAGAATGACCGGTCAGACCCAGAAGGGAGAGCCACAGTCTGGCAATAATGCCGAGCTTGGTGTTGGCGAGATGGAGGGTGCGAAGATCAAAGTTGAGCCAATGAGAAGGACCGGAGAGGATCCAGCTACCATGAAAGCAAGGTTATTATGTCCGTACTGGCATTACAGAAAGACTCGCTACTTCGAGCAGAACCCTTTCATTTCCTACATTCCTGTATTCCAACCCAAATATCCCTTGCTAACAGTTTCATGCAGACCAGAGTCGGAAAAGGGGAACTCTGGAGTCTGACCTCCTCCTCTCCACCTTCGCTTCCACGCACCTCGACACGATGACGTCGGCTCAATTAAGCCAATATGATCTCTTCTTGGATGAAAACGATTGGGACATTTATTACTGGGCCACCCAGTCACCTGCGGACTCTCCGACATCTCTAGAATACGCCGAAGGTGCACCCGGTAAACAAGAAACCGTATCAACCACCGAGTACAAATCCCCCGCCTCCCCCGCCTCGGCTAAGGAGACAGATGCCTGGCGACAAGGAGCACCTCGGAGCGGCGAGTGGGCACAGACAGTTGGGGCCTTCAAGCCAGCATATCGACCTGTACCCCAGCGGTGGAAGAACAGCGAGATCTTGGCTTTGCTGCGGCAGCACGTCAGAGACAGAAGTGCGGGAGGCAACGTGGTGGAGTCCAAAACTTCGAGTACAAAAGAGACCAGTGGCGGAGGACTCGGGAGGATGCCGGAGGTGCAGACCTTTGCATAGCTAAGCAAATACCTCTCAAACTTGACGGTGTCCAAGCCTTCAACACTTATCATTACATGAGAACAGACGCCGATGCCTCATCCCGTCCTCAGCGAATATTGCCCCTATCCATCAAAGAATCGTGTCTTCCCGTCTCCCGTCCCCAACAGTGCAGGCCTCCAAGACTTTTATCTCTCTTTTTGCCTTCTCCCCTCCCAACCCCAACCAACCAACCAGCGATCGATCTATCAATCAACACCAAATCATTCCGCTTTGTACAATCTCATCTCATCTTCTCCCCCCGGCCCGGGGACGTTGCCAAAACCCCACCCTGGCCTGCTTAGAATACATTCCGTTCCAGGCCCCAAATATCTACTCCCTCCTTCATCCACTCACTCACAGAAAGTCTCGTTCCATTTCCACAAATCCCCCTCCCATTTTTTCCTTTCTCCTCTTCTCTATCCATCTATCTATCCTCCATCCCCCTTCCCCAGACGTCAACCTTATACATCCCTTCCTTCCTTCCTTCCTTACAACTCGCCTCGCCTCGGTGACCACCCGCGTAACAGCCCCCTGCGTGCGCACACTACATCTCTAAGTGCTGTGTGCTGGGTGTATGAACAAACAAGGAAACAGAAGGGGCGCAGGCACCGGCACCAGCACGAGCTACAGCAATAGCAACAGCACTACCACCGGAGCTGCACTGCGCAGCGCGGGAATGGAGCGGAATGGAATGGAATGGAACGGAACGGTCTCATACGAAGGGAGGTGTGTCTTCATCTTCTCGGTGATGTGCTAGGCGTGTCTTCTTGGGTTGTCCGGGGGTTGGGTGTCGGTGTCGGTGTTCGATATTGTGGTGCACAGGAGGGGGATGGAGACGCGCTTCCGGGTGATATCGGACGACAGACAGTTTGCTCGAGGGATGGCCGGGAACACGACAATGGTAAGAGAACAAGTGGGATACGGAGAAGTCAGTATGCGGTTCTGGTATTATGTCCCATTGACTTTTACATGACAGAACACAAAGAATCAAGGATTCGTTTTTTGTCAACTTCTTTCCATCGGGAGTACTAGGATACATAAGATACTAGGTCAGGTAGGTAGCCCCAAATGTGGAAAAAGCGACTATTTCAAAAACAAGCGTTAGGTATTGACAAGGTTCAAAAATAAAAGGAAACAAAAATGCATTATGAAGCGACAACGCCGTTGGTACTCGTCTCGTTTTTGGTCTGGTTCGCCTGGACCTTTTCGTTCTCTACGGTCCCGTTAGCGTCCTTTGCGGGCTCTAGTGACGCGATCGTCTTGGCGGACTCGGGCAACGTGGTGAATTTCTCGGTCTCGTCGTTCATTATTCCGTTCGGGGCCTCTGCTGCTGGCGCTTCTTTTTCACTTTCGTCTAGTTTCACTTTCTCCAGCGTTCCGTTTATCTCACTTGTCGGGTCCGCCGGGGGGCCGTTCTTCCCGTTGGTGGTCTCCGCCGCCGCCGCAGCCTTCTCCTCAGGCGGTGGCCCATAAAATGTTATCGTCCCGTCCCTCCCGATCAGACCCGTCCGGTCGTAATGGCATCTCGCCCTGAAAAAGGGATCCAGTTTCCAGTACTGATCCTTCATCCTCTGAGCCAGTCGATCCCTGTCCTGCTTGACCTCTTCTGCTTTCGATTTGTCTTTTTCTTCAACGCCGCAGGCTATCCAATCGAAGGTTTTCCTCTGAAATTCCAATGCTGCCTCCGCTCTTTCTTTTATCAACGTTTCTCTTTTCTCTTTCTCGCCGGCGTCTAGTTCCGCCTTGTTCCCACCACCGGCCTCCATTAATGTGTTCTCGCCGTCCTCTGGCTCGGTGTATTTATACTCCCAGTTCTCGTCCCCGCCAAGCTCCTTGTAGATCTGATTCCTTGGTATATACTCCTCCAAATCCTCCAACGTTTTTGTAAAATGTATTTTCGCCGCGACGACAGGATCTAGCCATGGCTTGATGATGTTCCAGATGGGCGGGAAGATCCACGGCGCTTTGTGGACGAGCACGGAGCCGAGGGACTCGGGATAGTTGGCCTCGAAGCACTTGATCATAAACTTGATGGGGGCGTAGTCCAAGTTTGAGAGGGTGAAGTTTGTCATGTCGAAGATGATACACTGGTAAGGCTTAAGTTAGGGGACTTATAGTTCAAGGTGGCGGTAAGGGCAGCAACGTACGCTCGTCTCCACCGGCGGCCTCATAAGTAGCCTCCCTGTCTCAATGAGAAAAACCGTAAACCTCTCGATACTCTCAGGCGTCTGATCCCCGGCATGATGCAGCCGCACCCTCACCACGCTCATGGGCCTCCCCATCTTGTCCGTGCCATGCAGATAGCTCTTGCCTAGCCGCAACTGCGCGAGGAAGTCCTCCGCCTGCTGCCGCTCCTTGGCCGTCTCACCGTGCTTCGCCTGCCACACCGCGCCTCCCTCACCCTGCTTCATGATGTCCGAGTCCACCATGACGCTCTTGAGGCGCCAGTGTATTGTACTAACGAGCATGACTACGGCGCGGTTGACGTCCCATTTCCGGGCACGGAGGAAGCGGAGGAGGAGTGCGTCGGGATGGTCATGTTTGGTCATCGCCCACAGCGCTTCGCGGAGCTCTTCTGGGGTTTGCGAGGCGAGCGCATGTTGGAACTCGGCGGTTTGGCCGTATTTGTCGTTTGAGTCGTCTATTGAAAAGGATGGAGATCTATGAGTCTTAGGAGTCTTGGCGGTACCTTTGCTGGGAGAGTCTTCGTCTTTCTTAATGCGGCTAAAGAAGCCGAAGCGTCTGGACTTTTTCTTTTCTGACTTTTCTGCAGATTCATTTGTGGCAGTTCTCGCGGGAGTTTCGGGCTCGGCATTGGCGGCTTCTTCAGCGACAGCTTGAGCTTCCGACTCGGGAGGCTGGACACCCAAGACTTCGAGGAGTACGGACCAGAACTGGCGGAGTTTGGCTTCCTCGTCAGGAGTGAGGTGGCCCAGATGGCCAGGCTCGTTGTCGGCGGGCATAATGGGAAGGTCGTTTGAGGGGTACGAGGAGGAAACCTGCTGAGAGCGAGCACGGGGAAGGGCGGAGAGTTTAGGTTGGTCCTCGTCCGGAGTAGAGGCCGGGGTAGGATTGTAGAAGAGTTCTGCGAGTATGAATGCGCCTCCGCAAAGTAGTCCTGCAGCGACAAATGCGGTGGTATAGGATGCTTGGAGAGGTGATGATCGCTGGAATGGCTGCCGAGATACGCGGTCGATGCTCAATTGAACCGAGGAGCGGGTTGGGCTTCTGACAACGGTCGCGCGACTGAGATACCGCGATGCGGCGGTTTGTTGGGGAGCACCAAGAGGTAGATGGGTATGGAGGTGAGATCTAAAGCTGAGTCTATACAAGGAGAACATATATACACTGGACTTTGTAGAAATCACGGCGTGTGAGATTGGGGCTGAAGCTGTGAGATACCTTGGCTGTGTTGACCAATCATGTCATCATCGCGTGCAAGTCGCGGAAGCATTTTGGCCGTGGTTAAGGCCGAACCTTGATCATAAATTCCCAATTCCTGTGCTCTGATCTTGACGAGCAGCAGCCTAGGCTGTTCAGATATAAGAACATTAACAAGCAGTCAGAGAAAGGTGGGTGATTGAATCTGGTGTAGAAGCACCGCTGCAAAGTCGAAGAAGGCGTTGAAGAAAAGGACGTGATACAAGATTGGACCCCCATCAAGAACTCCCGAACCACGGGACCAATCGGGCCGAACCAATCATTCCAACATACTTAAGTCCAGTCACGAACTCTACCAAACCTCATCATTTTGTGGAACGCTACTGTTTGCATAAGGCTTCAAAATGCAGACTATCCCCGCTCGTTCAGGTGCCCACGCCCGTCTCGACAAGGGGCAAAAGATCAAAGTCATCAATACCTACGGCAACCAAGTCGTGGACTTCTGGGCGTTTGTCATCGACAGCTCGTCTTCTTCCCCGCCAAAGTACATGTCCATGTCTCAAACGAGGTCCGCTCTGCTGCGAGCTAGAGTCGGCGTGGGCGATGTCTTAAGGGACAACACTCGCCAGCCCCTTCTCAAGATGATCGAAGACACAACGCCAGGCATCCACGATATGCTATTTCCGGCGTGTGATAAGCACAGATACGCGATGTTTGGGGTTCAAGGATTTCATGACAGTTGCGCTAACAATTTGCACACGGAGGTGAAGAAAGCGGGTCTTGGAATGGGGAGAGGCGAGGACTTCACGCCGGATCCTTTTAACCTATTTATGAATATTCCGATTGAGGGCCTTGCGAACGGCAAAGGGGGCTCGCTGGACATCAAGCCTCCAGAAAGTAAGGAGGAGCAATTTGTCACTTTTCATGCAGAGCAGGATTGCCTTGTGGTTATGAGTGCTTGTCCGCAGGACTTGGTGCCGGTCAACGCCATGAAGCCTGTTGAGGCACATTTTGAAGTTTTGTGAATATCAGTGTGTTCAATGTCATTACATTTACAAGAAGCATCTCTCTCAAGGATCGCCTGTAAAGTGCTCTTGTTGAATGCGTACTGACAACGGTCTTAGTTATTTTAACATGCTGGGGATATCGAAGCGCAACTTCAGTCGTGAGCAACTTTGACACAACCAGTACCGGTCTTAAAATGTGGCTATTATGCAAACCTCACTTCCCGCGCAAAAATTCCGGCGCAGGGGAACCGGCCGTCCAAGGAATGGCGGCTCTGGTACTTCTCCACTGGAAGGACAAGGTCTCTTAGGGGGAATGTTTGGCTCGTTGATCCCAAAAACCTCAACATTGATCGCTTCACCTCTTCAAGGAGAGATCGTTTCTCATCTGCGACCTAGATCGGGGCGTAGGACACTCGCTAATTGACAAGCTGCTCTCCAGGCAATTCAATCTAGATCGCAGTATCGACGCCTTGTCTCGGGCGAGAATATACTTTTAACAGGCGCTTCGCAATGTCGCAAGCTCTCTAGCTCCCCCTGGAGATTTACCCTGGCCAATTTTAAGGGGGGCCAGGGGAGGGTCGAAAAAGCTAAGTTGTCCAACGCTGGGGTGCATATAGCATTTTGCGGGGAAGCGAGGATCTGAAGTATCAGGAGGCGCAACTTCGATAATACTCAGATAATGAACATCATGCTTTCAAAGTTATCTCAAATGGGGAAAGAGTATCCGAATTAGGGTTGAAAATTTCTGTCTATCGTCCCTTTCGGGAAATCCCGCTTCGGTTATTGCACGTTGCATGTAGAATGTGGTCCAGATGCGAAAGAGGCCCACAAGCAGGCCAGAAGGGTATGCCGGCGTCAAAGATCCACAGATTGAAGATTCAACGGCCATGATCTCATTTGCACTATGAGATCGGGCCTCAATGCGCACCGTATACTAGTTCTGGGTACCGTAGGGACATCGATCTCTAGGAAACCGATGTGCCCCCTGCATCTCGTTGCAAAGGCGACTTCAAGAGGAAGATTATTACTAGACTTTATGGATATTATCTGTTAGAGACAAATGAAATGTTTTCCCGTCTTTACATCGTAAATGAAAAGACCGGCGTGCCCGTCCAAAGTGAAAATGGTGTTGAGACTTCATTATGACGAGAGTGACAGCAGACTCTCGGACGAAAAGTAGACAATGGCGTAATGCTGGTTTGCCTTACCATGTTGTGGAACATCGCTGCTAGATCCCTCACAGGGGACAGTGTCGAGTTCTTCTCCAACAAGTCGAGTCCTTGGGAGGATGGCTTTCATGCCGTCTGCCGTCAGCCTCAATTGCTCCGTGATATCATAGATCTTGTACGTTCAACACACCGGAGAAGTTCCATCTGAATGTCGCACAACATAAAACCGGGCACCAATTGAAGCTCATGTGCCAAGGTAACCTAACAACAAGCCCATGTCTAAGAAACCGGGAATACGGGATGAAGCGCCGACAGCTGCCAAGACATGTTCTCGTTGATGGTAACAGCATTTCGAGTATGGCGCAAGAGGCGACCGCATTGATTCGATCGAGAATCGTAGGCCGTGTCACTGCATATGCATCAGAAGACGCTGTACAGCAAAAGGTTTGAGCTGAGATGAAATCTTGAAAAAATACGAACCATGTGGGAATGTGTACCACGATACGACCTAATTGAACATAGAACTGAAGCATACCTAATTCGCTTCTGATAAATTCATGCCGACACGTGTGACTGGGGGCTCTCGGAGCGGGGCTCAGAAGCGCAGTACGACACTTGACCCAGCGCAGATAGCACATCCCTCCACTAAAGAAGAGTTTCGGTGCGAGTGAAAATGCTTAAGGTGTTGGCAGACAGCTTAATGCTAGTTATTCATCAGATTGTTCAACATATCAACATGATGACTGCAGAAGAAAAGCATCTTCGTCGAACCGCTCCCTAGTAGGTTTTGATGGTGACACAATGAGAGGCTCAAATACGGTAGAAATATGATTCAAAGTTGATGCCAAGGAACTGTAACACGACTGGCACAAATACAGTCTTGGGTAATGAAAGCAACGACGCCTTCAATGGGATTGTTAGATCGTAGGAGCCAAGCGTTGGATCATCTGCCAACGCGATGGAGTTCGAATGATTTTCATGATCCGTAGCACTGCCTCCCTGACAATACCGAGTATCGAGTTATCTTATCTTGAAAAGTCTTCGTCTTCATGCACGTAACTAATGCTTCTCTCCTAACAGTTAAAGCAATGCTCACGATTCACTCGTAACCCTCGCCTTCGGATTCGTAACCTTAACCCCCAATGCCTTCGCCTTAGCGATGATCTCCACTCTCTTTCTCGAGCTCACAGCATGCGCAATCTCAGCAGCATAGGTCCGGTTGTGCATCAATAACAGATCGACATCTTTAGGGTTGTGGACGAGGAAAGCCCGATGGCCGGAGGGCATCATGTGACGGGTCTTCTTGTTGGAGCCGAAGCCGATCTATAGATGTTAGGATCTTCCCTGAGTGGTGCAATCGCCACAGAAATTGGTGAGAGGCTTACTGAGGGCATGACAGCCTGACCCTTGAAGCGCCGCCTCACTCGGTTGTCGATACCTTTTGGTTTTCGCCAATTGCTCGGTACGCACTTGTACATGTCAGATTGGTGGCGATTGAAGTGCTTTGTCCCTAATCAGAGCTGAATTAGCACCTCTCTTCTCCATAGTCAGATGTTCATTGAAAACAGGTCCCTTCGGCTGGGAAGTCTAGTTGAGGTCTGCAGTAGAGTTCGAGGGAGTCGTACGTTTCTTGACGATCGGGACATGTTTCTTTGCGGACACCATCTTCGGAAATGTTAGTCGCGTATCTCATTGAAACTGGACTGCTAGATACCTTGCTGATTGATCTGGGTTACGCAAAGGGGTTTGGTTGATTCCTGAGTTCAAGATGCTGCACCCTTGTGAGGTTGAAATTTCGCGCTAGGGCTTATCGCGCGTTAGCCCTAATCGGACCGCAAGGCCGCTCACGGTCAGCCTCGCCGAAGTCATTTGGCCGGCTCAACATTGTTCGAAATACCTAGGAATTCTGGTTGAGCTTTGATTGAGTTACGACAACTACCAAGTACGATGACAGTAAAACCTCGGTATAAGCAACTGAGTACGAGTACGGTTCAAAAACCCCTAGAGCTGTGAGGGATCGCTTCCGAGCCTCAGCATATTTTCTCTTCTCCGGAAATATTACTCTGGAGGTCTCCAAGCCGATGTATAACTAAATTTTAAAGTCTGTGAGGCAGGGAAGCTCTTGTCGGAAGCTGTTTCTCTATCGAAGGTTGACTGTGCTTGTGTTTCAGCGATGAAAGCTCGGGTACCTCAAAATCGACATCGCTCGGAAGTCTGCCGAGGCCGACAAACTTTCCTAAAGCACAATGCAAATACCAGGGTTAGTCTTGACGCCCATCGTGAACATTAATCGGAGTAAATTTATGATCCTGCGATCTTGAAAAGCATGTAAATGCATTGAGACAATGCCGCCAGAACCGCCTTCCGATGCAATGGTACTATGCTAGGAAATTTGCTGCACAAGCTCAATATCGTCAAGATCGGACGAATCAAACGCCACCATGATTTGAATTCCAAGAAGCATCCAACGCTTGAAAAACATGCCAAAAGTTCAATAGTGAACATTGAAACGAATTAGGCTTCCTGTCGGTTGTCACAACGGTCCTCTCGACCTATTAGGCAACACCCTTGATCTTCCACCACCCCTTTTCTAATACCCTTCTCAACTTCCCATTTCCGTTCCCGTTCTGGTAGTCACTGCCGATACTGCTCGTACTGCTCATAGAATGTTCGCTGCTCAGACTTCTCGCGCTATCCACACTGGGTCGTGACTGTAGAGTTGTATCGCTATAGACCATGTTGCCCCTTCCCCCTCTTCCAACGTAGTGAACTGGCGGTAGGTCTCTTTCTTGCTGCATTTGCCTCTCAAGTTCCTCGTCGAAGCTGAATATCGCCCGTTCTGCGTCGATAGAGTAGTGTACATTTCCCGCACCACCGCGACCAGAATGATAGGTTTTCGGTTTTGTGGAGTCAAGAGAAGTCACGCTCGCGCGACCTGTGGCGTTGGGACCGGGAGTGATGTTGTTGACGCGGACAGCATTACCAGCACCGCCACGACCTGTATGGATGTAGCCTGTTGATGGGGCTGAGGGATGTGGTTCGACAAGCTCGTACCCGCCGAAGAGGGAATTCATTGTAGATTGTAGAGCGTATATAGGGGGCTGTTGGCAGGAGCAGTAAAATCGATTCCAGAAAGATATAGTATGGCCTGAGGCGTCAAGAAGGATGAGGAATATTTCGATGTGGAAGACTCGGACAGAACGAGATACTTTTCTGGATACTTAGCTTATTGATTCTTTGACTTCTACAAAGAATATGACCTGGTGACCAGTGTGTTATATAGTCGTGGCAAGTCAAGAGGGGCCATTATGGCGTTATTACCTGATGGGAATCCCATTTTGAGCTCGGTAACCAGCTTAAGGTTAGTTTGTCATTTGCAATTACGTGTATTTGTCAGTCTGCCCTCGCCCCGTGACACCCAGCCTCGGTGTTGTATCGATTCGGCAAGACGTTCAATTGGAGCCGCGATCCGACGGGAAAAAAAGTGAGCCCGTCGGCTTCGCCGAGATGCGTACTGTCAATACTCGTATTACTTTTTGAATGACGCCAAGAATCACCTTGGCGCATCAAGAACCGGTACGTAATATAAATCGAGGTTTCTGCCAGTCAAGGCTCGTGGCGGAGGCCATGCGGACAGAAGTTGGACGATGGCTGAAACGAACATCGAGCACGCCTGAAATGGTAGTGGTCTGATTTTTCTGCTTACACCAAGAGAGAGCGATTTGGAAACGTGTCGGTCGAGAACTCGTGAGCGGTGCACGACCAGGAGTGTCATGGAATGACTCGGTCTCTTTCCGTGACGATGCAGAGCTTCGCAAGGCCTTTCGTTGAGCTTTGCCTCTCGCCCGGGTACTATTGATGTTTCCAACCCAAAATCAAGTTGGATTGACAAGGGAAATCTTGAGGAGACAGATCGAGATCATACTTCTCGATTGTGCAGCTTGGAAAACTTTGCAAAGTAAAAGTGGGCCTGCCCAAGAGGTATCTATCTCCCGGCGGTCATTTCCCCGCAAAATTTTTTTTGCGGGGACTCGAAAACACAAGGTCTAAGCGCCTTGCTCTAGTCTCCTACTTTATTTCTGGTGTAACGTGAGGCAGAGCCTTGCAAGAGCCCGGATCATCCCATCTATCCGAGCTTGATCACCGCTAGAATCCGCGATCTTGTCTGAGGTCATCCCCCGAAATACACGAAATTGAGGTCTACTTGTTCGCCCCTTCAACGACCAGTACAGTAAAACCTCAGAACAAGGAGCAGCTCCCGAGAAGATTTCCTGTCTCATAGATGTGAGTTTCGGCGAAAATCACCCGACGACCTTCAGGGCAATGTTTTACGGGATACAATGTACGATGAGATTCGAGAGCGATCCGTTTAGAGCTCCCGGTAACTTTGAACAGATATGCGATCAGTTGCTTGTATTGAGAGTTTACGGGTACCATCTTCCATATTTGGAGACCCAACGCCAATGCTGCCATTCCCCTAAACCAAGATTGCCATGCCGTCGGACTTTGTCCGTGAGGGTATCAGGAACAGGAAAAGAACTGACGCCATAAGAAAGGAGCCTTAACTCAACTTCGTGTGGATGATATCGGGGTTCTCGTGCCAGTCATCCGTACTTACCCACAGCTTATATCCGATTAGTATCCCATTCATAGACAAAGGTCTCAAGATGTGTAGGCTCACCTTTCTGAATGTATTCAATCCTGCCAAGATACTTCCTCCGATCCAAGTGGTGTATTTTCTTTCTGGTGGCGCAAAGATTTTGATCTTCATATCCTTGGCAGCGAGCCGTTGCATTTCATGTAGGAAACGATCCCCGAACCCTTTGCACAGAGTGCCTCCTCCTGATAGCACTATGTTTCTGAAGAGTTCCTTTCGGAGATCGAGATCAGTACGACTGATTGCGTCAACAACCATCTGATGCACTCCTGGATATTCCGACCCAACAATTTCTGGCTGGAAAAGAATCTCGGACGCCCGGAAACGTTCGGTGCCAAGCCTGATTTTATGGCCGTCGGGTAGGGTGTAGTCTACCATCTTCGAGTCCATCTTCCCCAGCGCTGACGCCCAATCCTTCTCCTCTTTCTTGGGATCTGGCGCGATATACGTCACTTGCTCCTTCATCACCCTGACGATCTCCTTCTCAGCGCTCGTGTGAAACACGTGGCCAGCCTTTCTTAGCAACAATTGCATGTGCTCCGTGACATCTCTCCCTGCAATGTCGATCCTCCTGATGCTGTTCGTGATCGCGAACCCTTCGTACACTGGCACCGCATGGGAAACGCCATCCCCAATATCCAGCACTACCCCTGTGGTCCTTCCTCCAGTATACAGCGATAGCACGGCTTGCATACTCGTGTATAGTGCCGGGACATTAAATTGCTCAAACAGAATCTGCGCCGCAATATCCCGATTTCTTCTCGGGTTCAGCGGCGCCTCTGTCAAGAGCACGGGATGATCCTCGCTCTGCACATTCAGCTCCTGCTCGTAAACGTGCTGCCATATCTTCTCCATATCCCCCCAATCTGTGACGATACCATGCTCCAGCGGCCACCGTAGCTTCAATAGACCTCTCATCTCTTCGACTTTGGACCCTATGAAGGTCTCTCCGTCTGGGGCCCCGGCCATCGCTCGCTGGTGTTTTGGCCGGCCGACCATTGAGGGGAAGTAGCATTTTGGAAGATCGTCGCCGGCGAAGCCCGCTCGAATGGTGCCACTGCCGTTATCGATGACAATGGGATTGTTGTGTAGCGGTGGCTCTGCCATGGTTGGAGGAACGAGGTTTCGATCAAGGGAGATTTTTGGAGATGGGACTCGGACCGTCGATAAGTGGATCTGGAACGTATGAAGTGGTCAGTGTCGTGGTTCCGAAACGCAGCACGCTGCTCAATGAGCAATAGCCAGTTTTTAATTCATTTTGGCGAAGCTGTGCCTCCCCCAATGTTGGCAACACTCTCTAGATTTTTTGTTCCTGAACATTCAAGCGCGCCCCTTCTTCGGAGGACGCGCCACATTCGTGTGGAGACATTCCCCCGAAGAAATGCCGACTTGCAAACATCTGCCAAGCCCTCGAACATCACAAGCACGTGACCCAATAGAATAAGGGAGTCCAAGATATCGGACAGGGGCCATTATCGCTTTCTTGATTGTTTAAGGTATGCCGGTATTCTGTTAAAGTTCACAGAAAGACATTGCGCTCCGGATAGTCTTTTCAAAACACCCCGAGTGTAGGAATTGTGAAAGGAGCACTTGATACAAGATTGAAGAAAGTGGTATTTTAGGACATTCAATTATTACGGAGGAGAACTGCCGTCTTGAGCCCCTCTTTGCTCTACCCAATGATATTCTTCGGCTGAAGTCCGCGTCTCAAAGTACACCTGGAGGCCGTGCTTCTCCGGGGACCGTGCCACAACTCATCCGGCATAGCTTCGAAACACCGTCTTGCGCCCCTTAATCGATGTAGCGAAGTACCGACAGGACCCTACAGGTCAGCGTCGTTCACTAGATCGCCATGATGTCGCCTTGATAAGGATTCCGGCGTCGATGAATTCTCCCTTCCACTATCATCGCTCGGTATCACAAGTCTTGGTGAAGACAGACCACTCCGTCGAGGCCGGTCAGATGCCAACACATTTCTGCTAAAGTCGACCTCACGGCCTCGACCTCCAACTTCGATGCCCGCGCCCTTTTCCGACTGCAAACTTGGATCGTAGCCCCATGCGATCCCTCCATGAATTTCCCTCCTCCGCCGGTTTGCCTCATCTTTCCTGGCTCTCTGCTCTTCCTTCGCCTTCTTCCGCTGCTCTCGATCTAGTCTCTTCTCCTTGTGCCTGTGCCTTTCTTCCTCTCGGTCATGAACCCGTCTCTCTCTCCGCAGAGCGTGTTTAGCTTCTGACTCGGCTTTCGCTTGAGCTTTAGCGTCATGGTGTGCTTCGCGCTTGGCAGCCTTGTCTTCGTGATGCTGGTCGCGCGCTGCGGCTTTCTCGGACGCTGTCCTCATTTTCAAGATCTTCTTTTGGATGCGCTCGCTCATGGTTCGAGTGTATGTAATGGGATGGGGGTTTGGAAGGGAGGCTAGAGGTTCGGCTGCCGCAGCTGGAGGAGGTGGGAGATCAGGGACGCGAGAAGCGGAGGTCTTTGCGCTGGTGGCCGAGGCTTCATTTTGTAGGCTTGCAAACTCGGACGTGGCGGGCGAGTGAAGGCGCTCGTAGCCCGACAAGGAGAAACTATGCATTTTTGGTGAGTAATCGGCTCTTGAAAGGGATACGCCTTTGCTTCAGGAAAACTCGCGTAAAAGGGTCCAGCCTTTTCGAAATTAAGTTTGTGACTCTGCTAATATTAAGTGAGAATGCGGCGACGGCGCGGTACAGAAATATTCGTGGAATACAATCAACTGTGACTCAGACACCAATGCACCTGGAAGATTCACCAATAACTATCGACCAACTGACCTGAACAAGACTTAGGTGAAGAAAAGAATGAAAGAGAGGTAAAGGCGAATAATAGGTATGAAAGACGTGAAATAAAGAGGACTGTGCCTCAAAAAGAACAAACAATGAATGACAATGCTGAGTGAATGTCAATGTTCATCCATAAAGACTTGACAAGTGCTTCAACGTACCACCATTGAGGAAAGAGCTATGCAGAATCCGGCAGTTGCTTAACTGAGTACGTACCACATGTCAAATGCAACACAGGCGTAGGGAATTCTCAATGCCAGCTACCACTCGCATACAACAAAAGGAAGAAATGCACCGAGCGGTTCAGACACGTTTTGTCGTGCTTCATAGCTGAAATACCGTAATTACTGCGAGCAAGCGAGTTGGAGATTATCATGCGACCAATGTAAGAGGTTGTAGAGCAATTCTGAGCCGTAGACATTATGTTTTCCAGATTACAAACTGTGAAACGTGAACTCACAGGGTAATCATGGCTATGCGAGGGCCTTCTCCTGTTCCTCTTTTGGTGACACAATACGCCTGTTGGGTATCTCTATTCCTCTTTTGCAGCCCGGGGCCAAATCGCTATATTCGTTGCAAACGCCAAGCTCCAACCAAATGCCATGTGAGACTTTTCGCAAACGCCGTTACTACTTTTGTGCCCATTTTCGACTCTCTTCTATCGCCCGTTGCTGCCAGCGCTCATGCCTGGAGGTGGTCCAAAGCCTGGGGGAGGTGGACCTCCTACACCAGGACCTGGACTGGGTCCCGGTGGTTGTTGTGCACCTGGAGGAGGTTGTCCATTAGGGCCAGCCTGAGGAGGAGGAAATTGAAAGTTTGGTGGAAACCCGCCAGGTGGTGGAAATGGTAGACCGCCAGGCATGTTTGGGGGTGGAGGGCCACCTTGACCATCGGCATTTGGGGGAAATGGAGGAAATGGGGGCATGCCACGACCGCCGGGAGCTAGGAAACTGTGAGCAAAATGGCGTGGTATTACACGTGGCAGATCCGCAGCTTACGTGGTATGAAGCCCGGTGGAGGTGCACCAGGGCCTCCAGGCATACCAAAAGGTGGAGGAGGCATGCCTCGACCACCTGTCTCGAGTCAGCTCTGAAAATATCTCCTAGTGGCTCATTCCAGGATCCGTAAAGCGTTCGTACCTGGGAAGCCAGGGAGCGGTGGCGGTGGAAACCCCCCCGGTCCGGGTGGCTGTTGTAGCATCGGGTTTGCTTGTCCTTCTGCGGCGTAAGAGCTGGTGATCGAATCTATCACCGATTGTGCTTTTTCATGGCCAATCTCTGGGACGCAGTCAGTTGGACGCAGAGGGAAATCTTATTTCTTCCCACGAACGTTGATAGTATTCCGTCACATTTCTCAGATGATTTCTTCCGGCATTGTGGGCTTTTCTCACGCTCATCGAATCGTGTGTGAGGTATACATCGCAGTAGTCGCAAAAGTGTTCTGGGAAAGTTAGCACAGCACAGGGACAGAGTAATCAGTAACTTATATTTTGGCATGGCGATGAGGAAATATTATTCTCGCTGCAGGATACTGTAGGTTGATCAAGCGGCGAACGGAGGTGGATTTTGGAGCGATATGCTTGTATGATAGTATTATTGACAAACGCGGGCGAGCTTCACAATAGTTCCCAAGGCGGTGAGATTGGCAGAAAATATGGAGCTTCCGCCAAGCCTGGACTCTTGGCACCGCTCTCGCATCCGTCCCTTGCATGGCCTCCTCACAAACGACTCTTCATCATCTAGCCTCCATGTTAGCCTCCGACTTCAATATCCGTCCTCGCAACAATCGATTGCACTACTATCTTGTAGAGCCTCTGTTCTTCTTTTGCTCCAAGTTATGATTCCTCTTCCTATGTACCGTTTTCCCCAGTGACAAAATCATGCTCCGTTACCATTTTAGGTACAAGCTCGATGCTGCTGACTTCTGGTTTGCTTTTCTGTTAATATCGGACTTTGTTGAAATCACGTCTTCAGCATAGTGAAGCAATGATCATCATGAATTGCGAAGCCTACCACTTTGCTCAATTTTTGCTTCCCTCACCAGGTACCTAGAATTTCGTCCTATATGGCACTACGAAGCAGGCGTACCAATCGGCCGACTCGCTGCGTTTGCGTGCATGATGTTGGTGGAGAGAGCAATTGCAATGTCTGCTCCCGGCTTCACAGGGGTCAACATCTTTTACCTATACTTGATGTCGTAGCATGAGCACTTGTTGGGTCTATCTGTTCCAGCTTCACCCGTTCGATAGCGTGAGTTTGCGTAGTCACCTTCCGAGAATCTAGACACAATCTTGAAGATTGCCACTTGGACTGGAAGCAGTCCCCAAGCCCGTCCTTTTAAGCTTCCCGAGAGCTTCGCTTAATGCTCCTTCGCCGCTTTGTGCAACGTGGCACAGCTAAGAAACTCGATGCCAAAAATCTGTAGACAGCCTCCATCGGATGACGTTGGTCTCGTGCAGCAGCGAGTTTCACCGTTCAGAAACAGGCAATTTGGCTTGCATAAGAAAGTAGAATGCCATCCTTTACAAATGAAGCCACCCCTGGGTCAACAGCTCCATCAAACACGTCTCTACCGTTTCGAGAATTGTGGACCATGACGAGTAGTTCATGCCACAATCAAGGAACGGCCGTGAAATGCTTGGTTCGCCATGTAAGGTGATCGCTGACAGGGTTGGGCTAGGCGGGGAGCTTGACAAGCTTTCGTTCCACTAGTTCCATGCGGGCCGGATCCGCAAGCCTTCAGAGCTGCCTGCGTAACATCTTACGGCGTCAGGATGGCGTTCGTGTTCCTTCAAGCGTACCCGCTTAGCTCTTGCTGTGGCGGACTGGTGGCATTGTACTATCTCAGCTTTCTATACAGAAACGCGAATGGTATCGCTCGCCCTTATCTATTCTGTAGCACGATGGCGGGCACAGCTGACTGGGATGGCCGCCTGATCTCTCACATACCACGCTGGCTGTGCGAGCACGTACAAACACTGCCATCTCGAACCCTGGGCTATTAAAAATGGAACCCATCAAGCTTCTCTCTGCCTACCGTGGTAGCGAGCCACAATCCTTGCGGTTAAGCCCGGGGGTTGAATGGTGGACCGACAGCTGCAGGTCTTGAAACCGCTTTTGACGAGGGGTGGGCCGCGCCGTTTGTTATCGCGTCGGCAACGTCACAAGAACTCCTCCAATATCATGCCACCCTTGGCACCGCAAACCATCCTCGTTCCTCGTCATTGGCCTCGCAAGAGGAGCTTGTGTCAGGCACCGCCATCCCTGATGCGCCGTCTCTGCAAGATGGGCAAGAGCTGCGCCGAATCTAGGTCCGAAACCTGACCCTCCGATGGGTGTGATGGCGGACGCCTTCGTCCTGATCCGATTGCTCCTCCCCCAAATGCAGCGTGGGGAAGTGGCTTGGGAGGCAGGCGCAACTGTCCAACTTCACGAGAGCGAGATACGCGTCCGGCAGGAGCCAGCGGCGGCCGACCTTGCTTCACCCTCATGGCACCTGCTCATCGTGAATGACGTTGCTCCGCCACGAGACTACTTCTAACCCCTCGTCCCAGTGCTCATCTGCCTTTGACTCCCTCACTGCTCTGCATCTCCTACCCTATCACGCTTCAACTCCAAAATTAACCCCCCTGCTCCTCACAGGCTAAGGCATCCGGGTATCCCATTCATATATCCCGTAAGGCGTCCTCTGCGTTTCCACTCACCGTGGCTTCGTAGCTGAAAAAATGCGTTTCACTGATAAGTTAAAGACAACTTTTCTGACTTGTTTTAACAAGTCCGCCACCAAGGACGATCCACAGAAAGCACCCCAGCCGTCACATTCTGTCACCATGCCGTCGCTAACCAAGGTCCCCATCATCGTGAACCCCAATTACAAGGCCTCCGGCCCGAAGAGCTATGTCTACATGCTTAGGAAGTGGGGCTTTGCTCCCACCAAGGAGGGCCCATATCATTACGGCACCAAGATCCATACCCAAGGCAAACACTTCCCTCACTTCAACGCCCAACATGCGATCGGAGGGAGGACTCGGGTGCGCAAGGTTCTTCAGAAAACCACTGCAGATGGTCAGGCTGGGGAGGTAAGCTACCTAGCTAGTCCAAAAGACTCCATTTCATTCCGGAAGACACTCATCCTCCTTAGGTAACGGCCGAAGACCAGCAAAACGACTCCATGTACATCTGTCCCGTCAGCATTGGCACCCCAGCTCAGACTCTCAAGCTCGACTTTGACACCGGCAGCAGCGACCTCTGGGTATAAGCACTCTTTCAGCCTTCGCACCCGTGAAGTTGTTTCTGACTGTGACTAGGTCTGGTCAACCAAGCTTCCTAGCTCCATCAAATCCAAGGCGGGATCTCATACGTTGTTTGATTCATCCAAGTCATCAACCTGGAAGGACTCGTCTGGTTCGAAGTGGAAAATTTCATATGGAGACAATTCATCGGCTTCTGGCGTTGTTGGAACAGACAACATGACCATTGGCGGCCTCACTATTAAGGCCCAAGCAGTTGAAGAGGCCACGACATTGTCTGATGAGTTCCTGCAAGACAGTAGCGACGGACTTCTTGGATTGGCATTTGGAAGCATCAATACCGTCCAACCCACTCCAGTTAAGACTCCAGTCGAGAACATGATTGCACAGGATGATATTTCGAAAGACCAAAGTCTTTTCACGGTCAAGCTAGGCTCGTGGAGAGATGAAGATGAACCAGACAAGGGAGAGAGTTTCTATACCTTTGGATACATCGACCAACCGACAGTCCAAGCTTCGGGCCAAGACATCTATTATACCCCAGTTGACAACTCCCAGGGCTTCTGGATGTTTGACAGCGACTCCATGACCGTCAATGGGAAGACTGTCAGCCAGGAGGGCAACAAAGCCATCGCTGATACTGGCACGACACTCGCTCTGGTCTCCGACGCGACCTGCAAAGAAATTTACGATGCCATCCCGGGTTCCACGTTTGATCAGCAGCAGCAGGGATACACCTTCCCCTCCAATACCCCTGCCGACAAATTGCCCGATGTAACCTTTGCCGTTGGCGACAAGCAGTTTGCCGTCCAGAAGGAGGACCTCGGTTTCGCCGACGCTGGCAATGGTATGGTCTACGGGGGAATCCAAAGCCGTGGTGATATGACTTTCGATATCCTCGGTGACACATGGTTGAAGGGAGTGTAAGTTTTGCAATGATCAATACTCCGAACAAGTCTTGGTGACTGACTTCTGATACCAGGTACGCGGTTTTTGATGTTGGCAACACCCGCTTCGGCTGTGTTGAACGCAAGATACAAAGCCAGAACACTGATCCTCCTCCGGCTAATCCTTCCTCGTAAACGTGTCGGAAGAAGTCATTTGATGGGCCTTGACACTGACAAATTGCACGAATGATGGTGGGAAGGGGACTCAAATTGGGAAGGCTGTTATGATGTGTTCTTTCAACGGTGGGAGTATGGCCGGCGCAAGTGACCTATTACTTTCTTTTTCATCCCCAGCTGTGTCTGTTGAGTATACATGGTGTAATAGGTTGACCTAGCAAACCCTTCAATCGCATCAATGAAAAAATGATTACCCCGGAAAAACGCTCGAGACCCTGCCAGTCTCTCTATGCAAAGGATTCTCCCACTCCTTCGTTCCCTTCCCAAAGCTTATACTCGTTCGGTCCCTCACAGCCCTCTGGCGGCAACGCCCACGCCGGCATGGGACTCCGATACGCCCACTTGCCTTCCAGATCGCTGTACGCCACGGCGTGCAAGAATATGCCCAGCTCCGCGGCCGACGGGTCTGAATAGAGTTCGGTATTGCACACCGAGCATTTTTCTCCGGTCATTTTTTCGCCTTTGCGCCGGTGGTAGTCTGAGACCATTGAGTCGTATTGGCGGATTGTAAGGGTTGTGTATTCATCGTCCCTGTCGTGCTGCCCATCCCCGCCGTTCCCGTTCCCGTTCCCGTTCCCGTTCCCGTTCCCGTTCCCGTTCCCGTTCCCGTCACCGTCCGCGTTGCCGTTGCCATCACCGTCGTTCCGGCCGTTGGTCTCGGCGTCGAAGGAAGACGCGAGTTCGTCCTTGCCCATTCGGGAGAGGCGGGCGATGATGTCGGCGTCGCTGGAGGGGCTGGAGTCGTGGCGGGCGAGTTGGCGGCCGAAGACCCGCGCGTTGCTGTAGATCGGGTCGTTGGTTATGGGGTGCCCGAGGTACTGCAGGTGTACGCGCAGTTGGTGCGTGCGGCCGGTTAGGGGGAGGCAGCGGACGAGGGAGTAGCCGGAGGATGAGGGGGAGGGTGGGGGAGGGGTTGCTGAAAGGGGGGTGGTGGTGGAAGAAGGAGAGGAGGTGTCTGATGGTGTTGTGGATATGGTGGATATGGTGGTAGAGTTGGGCGTGGTGGTGGTGGAATTTCGGGATGGGTCTGAGGTTCCATTTGTATCGGGCTCGAACTCAGTAGTAGTTTCGCCATTTGGTTTAACACTGTTTTTGCTGGTGCTGTCCTCCGCTCCATTTCTCTGCCTACCGTTATCTGCTCCCTTCCTTTTCCCCGGCGCAGGATAATACGCTAACCTTCGAAACAGCGTCTTCGCCTTCTTCCCGCTCGCTCTCGCCCGATTCAACCCCAATATTGGACTGATCTGCAGTATCGGCTGATCACAGACCACCACTCCCCCTTCCTCACCGTCATCTCCGTCCGGAAACCTTCCCTTCACCCTTGCCAGATACTCTTTTCTGACCGTCCTGCCCCTCAATTTATCACTCAGTTCTTCCGCAGCCCGTCTGTTCCGGCCAATGAACATCACACCGCTGGTCAATCTATCAAGGCGGTTGCAGGGTAAAGGGTTGAACTGGTAGCCCCTCTCCGCCCGCATGATTTCCACCACGGAATTATAATTGTACCGTCCTGCAGGGTGAACGGGGACGCCGGCGGGCTTGTCGATCACGATCATGTCATCGTCCTCGTGTATCACGCCGATCGGAGAAGCTGTTACGGGTGGCTCGTGCCGATGCAGCGTGTGCGAGACAATGTCCCCATTTCGTACAATTGTATTGGGGTCGCATTTCTTGCCGTTGAGCACAATGTCGCCGTCGAGAATGGCGTGTTCATAGTAGGAGGTTGGGCGGTCGCGGAACTCAGAGGAGAATATGTCGAGGAGAGAGCGGTCGCGCCAGCGTTGCTTGCAGTTTGTGTTGTAGGTGTAGTGGTAAGGGGCGACACGGCGGAGGCCGTCTTCGAAGTAGTAGGGGCGGGGCCAGGGGTCGCAAGGTGTAATTATGACGGGTGGAGGTGGAGGAAGGTCTGATTTGGGGACGTACTTGGGGAGAGGGTCTGGAGTCGGTGGGGCAGTGGTGGTTGTAAGGGCCATGGTAGGGTTAGTGAGGCTGGCTCGGTACGCCAGGTAGGCGAGGATACGGGGTGAGGGAGCCAGGTGGAGGAGAGATGGCGAGCCTGGGAATGCAGAAAGGTAAACAGGGGAGAGGTGCAAGATCTGTCAAGCTACAAACTTTGGAGAAAATTTTTGGAGAGTGCGGAGCGGAATGAAAGCTCGAGCTCGGCGGGTGGCCGAGGTCCGGGGAGCTGGCCGCCTCCGCGACGATGCTTCTAACTAGCATTGGCCAAGGCTCAACATGATTCTATAGCAAAGCCGTTACCTCCCATGCTTCGATACCTCTAACAGTCCTTGAATTAAGATCGAACGCTATTTCTAGTTCCAAGCTTCTCATTATGTTAGGAACGGATCTAGCTTCGAAGCGGAAAAGAAAGCGGAGCGACTATGGCTATCACCTGGACTACAGAACAAGATGGTAAGTCATAGATGAGCTTTTTGTCCAAGTTCAGATTTTGTTTGAGATGTTATTATGATGTTTGTGAGACTTAGTGCTTTCTTTCTATTATTGTTACGCGTCGAAAGGATCGTCCCAAGGACCAAAATCCTGCTAAACCATCTCCTCCAGGTCCGACAACGACATGTACGGCCACATCAACAACAGCGTCTACTCCTTTCTCATTGACTCCATTACGAACGCCTATCTTATCGCGCGCTGTGGTCTTGAGCCCATGAAATCCTCCGAGATCGGTCTTGTCGTTAGCGCCTACTGCGACTACTTTGGCTCGATCGCCTATCCGGCGGTGATTGAGCTCGGGCTGAGAGTGGTTAGGCTGGGGAAGACGAGCGTTCTTTATGAGGTCGGGATTTTCGAGAGGGGCCAGGAACAGGTCAAGGCGGTGGGAGGGTTTGTGCATGTTTTCGTGGGAAAGGAGGGGATGCGGCCTGGGATTGCAGGAATGAGTGTGAGGGTCAGGGAAGGGTTAGCAAAATTGGTGGACGTTGGTACTGATTGTGAGAAGGCGAAGTTGTGAGGTTGTCTCAACTCATATTCTGTATGAACACGCACGGTTCTGAAGGCCTGGTGAAAAGTATCTGCAGGTTCTTCTTATTCTAACAGCGATAGCTTGATGTACTAGCTAGCTCTACCTCCTAGGTTTTGGGATGGAAGTCTCGGTGAGCCAGACTGGGAGCTCCAATTCCTGTTTTGACCCCAAGCTTTGAGGCTTCACATCTTTGCCTTCAATTCCGCATGTAGCTGCTTCAGCTTGTCCATATTAGTCTCCTGCGCTGGCCAGCCGATTCCGAGACCTGCGTCCTGATCTGGTTTCGGAATCTAGGATAAAGTAATTAGTAGGTCTAAGAGAATGCTTTGATTTGATTGCAAGAGGGATTTACCATGTGGAAGTGGACCTGGAGATTGTTAGCCGTGCCACTTTTAAATTACCGAATCGATGGCGTAGTATCCGGACACAAAACTGAATGCACAAAATGGAGAGTCTGGAGGGTAACATACATGATCAACTACCTGATGAGCAAGCCTGCCGTTGTTCTGCAATAGGTTCCAATTCTCTGCTCCACTTGCCGTTGCGACTTTCTTCGTCACAGACTATGTTAAGTCCGACTTTAGTAAAGACGTTTCGAAACTCAGAGGTCTGGCGAGGGATTTACCAGAACTTCAAGCAATTGATCATCAGGGATGTCTGTCAGCTTAGCTCCATGATATTTGGGAATGACGAGCTAGGTCATCTGCTATCAGATATTATGCGATTCCCCAAAAGGACTATGGAAGCTCACGGTGTGCCCTTTGCTGAGAGGTTGGATGTCAAGGAAAGCGAGGACTTTGTCGCTCTCGAAGAGCTTGAAGGCGGGTATGTCCCCTGTTGGTGACTAGAGGTTAGCGACGGGGCAGAGAGGCACATGTACTTGCTTTAAGAAGAATAGCAAGGAAAGACGACGAACGAGATCGGACATATTCCTGGCGACCTACCTTTAATGATCTTGCAGAAGATACAAGCTGCCATGACCTGGACGCAGAATCTAATTTACAAAGAGCTTTATGCTTGTGACCAAAGATTTGAATATGTAAAAGCGATCTAAAGGTTTTGCGATGTATTTGAACATGGCCAATGACATCAGATGAAACTTGTAAAAAAAATATTTATATTTTGCAATAAAAGTCAGGACTGGTTGGAGCGCGACGACCTAGTGCAGAATCCATTTCTTGCCTTTTACCAGAGATGGCCGTGGGTACGCGCAAAATGCTCCATTTCTCAATCTTTGGAACCACATGTCGCTCAGTTCGAGCACACCTTTTTGCACTTTACACCAATTTTTGTTTAATAATTCTACGCGTTTCCATGAACACTGAAGGAATTTTACCTACTACGGTTTCATCGACAACATGCCGTGTGTTTGAGTGGCATGCACCACGGGCGACAATATCTCTTAATGCAATACGCTATTTTGGGGGGGTTGGATCGCATCCTTTCCTATGAGTCTGCCTCAACACTCGTAATGTCTTTACGTCAAAAAACTGGAAAGGAATTTCTGAGTCATTTCCTCAGTCACAAAATAATCCTCTTACTAATTATTAAGTTGAAATGGAAATTGACTTTCGTTTCTTTGCCCCCAATCGAGTCTATCGTACCTGATTATCAGGGTACTTTCCCTCAACAAGTGCTCGCTATCTGCATTGAGGTTTCTGGCCCAGTAATCAAGGGCCTAATTCAGGGCTTTGGATCACCAATAACATTGCCAGCTTCATCAAGAAGCGGCACGCGAGGCGGTTTCGTCCAGTAAGGTTGCGGATGGGTAGGACCAGTCTCGTGTGTGAAACATTTGATCTGCCCCGGCGGCTCTCGCTGCCATGTGATTGTCTCCTCTACATCCACCGAGTCGGCTGAAACGTGCAAATTTTCCGTGACTGTCCCATACATCCTCTTTATGATCTCTGCATTGTCCAAGGTTTCATACCCTACATTCACACTCGGTACCACACCGATCCTTGTGTAACCTAAGCTCCACAGGTCCCGCGCCATCACCGTCGGTTCACCTTCATAGCATTCGCCGAGCTCTTCGCGGGCACCGTGGAACCGCACAAGCCCCTTCAAAAACGGCTCGGCTGATAAAGTGGTAACCCCATTCCAGCACGAGAACACCTGGAAAGGCTTCATCCTGCTAAACCTCTCCCGAGTCCTCTTGTCACTCCAGAACAAGTTATCTGGAAATGACAGATTTATCTCCTGGGTGATCTCATAGAACAAGTCCCCATTCATACCCCTCGCGATCCAGAAATCGTAGAAAGAGTAGTCTAGATTTTCGCCGCTCCAGTCCATACCGCACATTTGGTGCGCGTTCTGTGTCTTGTGCTGGTGAAGTAGCTCGAGAATATCTTCTGGGCAAATGTAGACATCGTTGATGAACACGACGATGGTGTCGGGAACAAAGTCTTTCGGGTTTTTGGTCAGAGGCACAAGGGCCTGGTTTCGAAGACTAGCGAGAGCTTCGATGCGATCGTTGGCTGGGTCTTTGGGGTCAATTTGATTGTGCGACAGGTGATATCTTGCGCCGATGTCGTCCAGCATATGTTTGAAATCCCTTAGAATGTCGATCGTTCCGTCTGTGGATCTACCTTCAACGATCGATACGACGCAATTCTCCGGTCCAAGGAAGGCGACTGTTTCGTACAGCGCGCCAAGCAGAGTAGGAAGCAAAGCCTCAACTTGCCATAAGTCGAGGGCAAAATAGTATTTAGGTTTGGGAGCCCGCCGTCTGAATACTCGCGATATACTTGTCGGAGAGACTTTCACAAGATGATCATATCTTCCCGGTGTCGGGTTGGCACATACTAGCCGTTGAAGTATGGCCTCCTCGGCATGGGTAACAGTCCAAGTAAATGCCGCAATCTCGTCGTTCGTCAGAACGGGAGTATGCTCTAAGTCCTCGGTTGCTTGGTACTTTTCTTGATCAACGGCAGCGCTGGCGATGGTGGGTAGGCTTTGAATTCCATTAAGTAGGTTGTTTTTGACAACATGATTTGATAAGCTTGGGACCACACGAAACGATATTGGGGACAAACTGCGTATGGACATATACGTCCAAAACAGCAGCAACTCAAAGAATAAAACGATAACAATAGTCTCGAAGATTAGACTTACTCTCCTCATTGTGTGAACATCATTTGAGAAGCTGATTACGCGTATGGACAGATGCGAACACACAACATTATATCTATGATGCAAATGGTATCTGTTCCCACTACGCCGCTCAAGCTTCAAGGTGGCAAGGAAAGAAACGAACAGGACCAACTCGGCGTGTATGCAACTACAAAGACAACATGAGGGCTGTGACAAGAGAAAATCTAGGCACAAGGAGGACCAACAGCACAGAACAGTGGCAAGAGGCTTTCCGACGTAGCGAATGGAGCCTCGAGGGCAACAGCGGCAGAAGCAACCCGCAGCAATGGTATTGGATTTGGTGGCAAGCAACTAGGTTGGACCAAGAGGAGACTTGCAAAGTGGATATCTGTGTAAGATTGGCGAAGGAGGGTCAGCATTGGGGGAGTGTCTCTTGAATGAAAGGTTGTACCGTCGACCTTCATTCGCTAGCAAGTTAGTGGCGTGCCTGATAGACTCGTGATTTTCAAAGAACCAACAGGTGCTTTCCGAGCAAAGTAGTCGAGGCTATGTCTTGGGGATACTAGAATGGACAGGATGGTGGTGATGTGGAACGGGTTTGAGGTTCGGTATGATGGTAAACGAAGCTTTGTGAAGCCACCCAGAGCTGGGGACGTCTAACACAATGGCCTCATGGAACGGAACGTCAGGTGCAGATAGTACTTGGTGAATAGGAATATTTGGCCGTTAGAAAAGTCCTTCGGAAAGGGGCTAGGCGCTTTGAGTCACGACGGATTGCGATAGAGGTATCTGATCCGAATTTAGTGCCAACACTATGACTGCGAGATCAGGCTTGCTAATCCATCGGACTCGGACTTGCAGAATTGAGACACATGACATCTCTGGGGAATAGCATGACACAGAATGCGAGCGTGCCAAGGCTGATCAGCCTGCCAAGATGATTCTGCCGTCCGCAGCGATCCGGACGGTTGCGTCTATGTTGAATGTGATCGGATGAAGGCAAAATTTAGTTGGAAGGAAGATGCGTATATAGTTTCCGTTGGATTGGGCTGCTCACAACCGATCGTTCAGAACGTAGTCGTTTGTCGCGACTTGTGCACTGTAAAGGGAAATGCAACCGATATATTGGGGGCTGCATTGGCTCAATGAATCGTGTAACCTCACCTGTTCGTGGACCCCAACTTCTCAAGTGTAAAAAGCTCATCAATGCTTATAAGGCTGCTAAGTCAGCAGTGGGGCCGCAAATCCAACTTTAAATCCAGCACTATCACTTCCGGAGAGCCTAAATATTCAGAGCAGGGAAAAGAACAGTCTCAAAGATAGATTTCAAACCTGTAGCATGCATATTATTGTTTCTCCGGAGTTGTGAACCCCAAATGTACTTGACATGACCTTACCATGACCTCGTACGCCATAAAGTCGATGTTGAGCAGTTAGGAGCCAAAATCGCATTATCACCTTTATGGGAGTAGATACGATCATATTCGCCGTTCGACCCCCTTCTTGCTGACAGTCAGGTACTTGACACCCTTGTATGGCTTGACACCTTCCCCTAAACCCTTAGACCTCTTCACATCCACAACGAGTCCATCTACTCTGATGCCACTGGGTAGCCAGCCTCGAACATTGAAGGACACAGCGATCGACTTTGGCATTAAGCTCTTGAATGTATCTTTCTTGCGAGGGAAAGATGCTGAACCGATTGTTTGCTGTTCCTCCCTACGTGACTGGGTCGGTGAGGTCGAAGGCTCTTGGTATGAGTCAAGGGTTGCTACAGAGCTCTCATCGTAGTATCCTAGGAGAAGATTGGATTTTGCGCTGGTCCCGCCGCCCGTCCCGGCTTCAGATTCAGTGTCAACAGAAGTATCGAGAGGGCCAGCTATGGAGCCGTACAACGTGGCCGTTCCGTCGACGCTAGAAGCGTCTTTTGTCGGGACACGCCATTCGATGCTATGATCCCAAGGGACGAAAGTAGCATCACCACGGGAGGGACGTAGATCTGTTACATTTCTAACTCCGGTCGCAATAGGGATGTGAACAACAACGGCTTCCAGGACGGGTGCCACGGAACTGCCTGAAGTTGGGCCACCAAACGAAAATGACGGAACAGACATGTTTGATGCTCCAGATCGAACCCCAGGTCTTGTCGAAGAAGCTGCGCCTGGAAATCCAGTATTGAAAGTCAGCCGAGCCTCAAAGTCAGACCCAGATGGACCAAGTGAAGTATGCATGTCCACAGTTGCAGGTAAGAACAGCTTCTCTGCTTGATTGGGTGGTCTGTCAGGGTGTGCGGGACTTGGCAGGAGATCAACTTCATATCCCGCTAGAACAAATCGTCCGTCGGGCGGGACAAATGAAAGTTCTCCAGGATTCTCCCGCCAACGTGAGAGGCGCACACAGGGATGGAAGACCGGTAGCTGCATGGTTCTAGTGATTCCTGACGCTTTGTTGGTGTTGCTGCCACCTGGTGCTGATAAATTCAGTAAGAGGTCTGGTACTCCAGAGATCTTGGCAGTGAAAGCTATGGAGCCGGATGACATCGCGGAAATTGGATTGCCAGATGGCGCTAGTATGACCGAAAGCGATTCAATGATGTCCACATAGAGCTCATTCGAGGTGTGACGAACACTGGATTTGCGCCAGGGTATTGCAGGGCCAGTACTCGCGTTGAGTTGCTTTCCAAGGCTTGGTTGAAGTCTTGTAGAGCTACTTACTGAATGATTAGGCCTTGATGATGTGAACAATTAGCTCTCAACTTCATAGGGCTGGACAGGGCATACCCTGAGAGGCCAACGTTTGTGAATAGCTTCCCCATAAGCCCAGGAACTTCGACGGTCTCTCGGAGGGAATTAGGTTCGGTATTACATATGATACCTCCATCACACATCTCTCCAAGGACTTGCGCGACAATGTCATAATTGTTTTCGATCTTGTGGGCTAGAAGTGGTGCTCCAAGAAAATCTTCTAAGGCATCCACTACCCGATGCAAGAATTCCAGCACCGCTAAAGGATCTGTTTCCGAGCTGCTGGGACATAGTAATAACAAGGTTGAGTGATGAATAGAGAAGAGAGTGGAGGATGGATTTGCATCAGGTAGGAAGAGGAGCGACGGTCTTGGAGGTGAGTGGGCAAGGTAAAGATCTAAGAGTTGCTTCGCTGACGGGGGACGAGATTGATATAGCTGCTCGACAATCGCTTTGCTATGTCAGCGGTTAATGCATGAGATGACTGAAAGCATGATACGCCTTACTTGTGTTCGTCAAAAATGTATATTGCCTCGATAATTGTAGTCATGTCGAATTGGACGTCGCTGAAGAGCTGGGGTCGGAGAGCTTTACACTAGGCCTGTTTTTTCGATTCCGCGGCGCCGATGTTGCTTTTTCCGCCTTCCACCCTAACCGCCTGAAACTTTGGAGTGTGACTTGTTGCGAGCCTTCTCAAAGACGACGAACCTATTCGCATTGTTACTAGAAGGCTCTTCAACGATAGGTATTGGATGATCGGGATTGAAAGGTGAAGCTTTAATCTCACAACGCATGAGAAACCCCAGATAGACTAAGCTTTGCAACTCATAATGGTTCTTGAGCGGATCTTATCGTTCTTCCAAAAAGAACATACTTCGATCCCGAGCGAGAATGCGAAAAGCGTTCAAAGAGACGAAACCCGCGGGGATTGCCAGTCTTGTCGAGTCTTTGGTAAGAGTCGCGCTCTCCCCTTGCTCCTCCCGTCGCTTACATGACACAATTAGGATCAACTTCTCTCACCCTTCTTGGTATTTGGAGCTACTTTTCGGGGATGAAGAACCTACGGGAGCAACGAACGTTAATCGCTAAAAGCCCTACGAAATTCGGGTTTGCGTCAAGACAGCTCGGAGTATGCGCTATTGCCGCTACGCTTGTAGGCATGGGTATCTTCAGAGGATTCTATTAAGACCCTGTGTCCTGATCTCTAACACCTAAATGATTGTTTGCTGGGGTTCTATGAACGACGGGATATCTCAAACTTCGTTACTGGATGCAATAAAGAACATCGTGAGTATGCATGCTGTCAGCCGGAGGTCATAACTGAAAACGAATAGTCCGCTATGCAATGCACTCCAACACCGGTAATGCTATATGCCTGCTTGCTAGAAGAGTTTGAGACCGGACTCCTGAAATTAGGCAAATTTCCCTCTTTTGCCTCCTAACCCATCCCGACTGTTACCTTGAACATTAGAGATGTCGAAGAAATCCGAAAATTGAAATTTCCTCTTGGCACCGATCGTTGAATTCAAGTCGCGGGTCGATGTACTACGACTGTTATGCTTGAGATTTCCATGCCGATGTAATGCTCTCGTGCCTCGATTGGGATTCGCTGCTCGGTTTGTGGAACTTGCAGGTGTTTCAGAAAGATTTTGGGCCCGTGATGGAGCAGACTCTGAGCTACCCATGTCGATGTCAAGTATGGGAAGAGTTGGGCTAGCTGTAAAAGTGAAGATTGGGGTATTGGCGATTTCTTCGACCAATGGTTCACTTTTAATATTTGCAGGTGATGGATCTGTGGGAGCGGGAGAAGGGTTTCGACCATCAATGTCCGAACTCCCATGACGATCTGTCGTAGGAGGAGCTGGAGCTTTAGGTTCTCCTCCTTCTTGCCGATCGTCCTCGCTGTCTCCTGTTGTTGTTCCATGATAGTTTCCATTGTAACGTTCAGTAGCCCATTGTCGTACTCGCCAACCTTCACCGTCTCCAAGACCAAGATTTTGCTGATCTAAGAAGTCGAGCAGATCGTCTAATGCGTCTTGGTAGCCAGTGAGGCGAGCGGACGACTGTTCTGACACCGCCTGCTTATAAAGATTGGTCACAGACAAAGCTGCATTTTTAAACGATTGTAGAAGCTGTTCTGGTGGTCGATCCGGGGGTAGACGGGCGGAGGAGGCATTTGAGGACGGGAGAGACGTATTAAGAGACCGCATCGAGTCCATAGTCGTCAAGTACGGTAGTCAGTGTGAGTGTGAGTGCTGCTAATACGCCGACAAAGGCCGGCAACGCCAAGCTACGGCTGATGCGAATCAAGAACACGAAGGGTGGCAAGATATGGAAATAATGTCGTTCATTAAGACCTTTATAGAGTGATAGAATTTTAGCACTTGCAAGATGCAGCAGGATGATAGTTCTGCAACCCGTGCCTGGGTGGGCTGTGAGGATGATGGAAGATCATCTCATCTCGAAATAGCATGGTGGTGTTGATGGTACGGTGGGACAAGCCTTGGCACCGCCTGCCCTTCCGACGACCAATCGGAGTTTCGCTCGGTTCATGTTTGTGAAAGTGCTTCCTTCCCTCCGCCAGAAAAGTACTGAAGACTTCGATACTCTACAATTCCCTCCCAAACGCGCAATAGATTCAATCTACAAACGCGGTAAACAATTGATATCGTCAGCCCGCCTCTCGAGCTTTCGTTGAAGCCGTAGAAGACGCGCGTTTGATCGCGCGCAGTACGGTTCACAAACCATGGCCCCTTCACGGTCACGCCTTCAACAACCAGATTCCGAATCAACCTCGCAGGCAGACACGCCAATAACAGATGCTAATGGAGCCATGGTATCCAACGTGAGTCCTTCAAATAATCTGTCCTAGCATCGCTCCTTTCACGGCGTTGCTCGATTTCCCATGCAGCCTCATAGGCAAATAGCTGACAACTTGCGAGCAGGACTACCAAGATACTCCCGATTTTACGGTACCACTACCATTACCCAATGCTGTTCCTGGAGCTCCGCTAATGAAAGCGCAGGAGGACTCTGATACGAATCCAAATACGACGGCAAGCAGCGTCGCTGGAGATACCATCCACATAGATGGCAGGAAACGAAGATCAGAAGCTACGCAGCTAAGGAAGAGCGTGCTGGGCAAGAAACACGGGCATCTAAATGAGTCTAAGGTATGCTTACACTGATCAAGCCTTAGAAGATTGGCTCCTTACACAAATTTAGGAGGATGACTCTATCCGCCGATTCCGCTACCTGCTTGGCCTGACAGATCTATTTCGCCATTTTATTGATTCGAACCCAAATCCTCGACTGAAGGAGATTCTTGCAGAAATTGATCGTCAGAACGATGAAGCGGCCGCTAAATCAAAGAAAGGTGTTGCGCGAAAAGGTGGTGCCACAGGAGGTCGAAGACGAACGGAACAGGAAGAGGATGCGGAGCTGCTTCGAGATGAAAAGCGTGGAGGCGGCGCGGCTCAAACAGTCTTCCGGGAATCTCCAGCTTTCATTCAGGGTGGTGAGATGCGCGACTACCAGGTCGCGGGGCTAAACTGGCTGGTCTCCCTCCACGAGAATGGCATCTCTGGGATACTCGCGGACGAAATGGGGTTGGGGAAGACCCTGCAGACAATCTCATTCCTAGGCTACCTCCGACATATTTGCGGCATCAACGGACCCCACCTCATTACAGTACCGAAATCCACTCTGGACAACTGGAACCGCGAATTTAAGCGATGGACCCCTGAGGTCAATGTTCTAATTTTACAAGGTGATAAAGACAGCCGCAAGGAGCTGATCAACGAGCGCTTACTTGACGAGAAATTTGATGTGTGCGTTACGAGTTATGAAATGATACTTCGAGAGAAGACCCATCTCAAGAAGTTCGCATGGGAGTACATCATCGTGGACGAAGCACACCGGATCAAAAATGAAGAATCATCTCTCGCTCAGATCATCAGGGTCTTTAGCTCGAGGAACCGACTCTTGATTACTGGCACACCATTGCAGAACAACCTTCATGAGCTGTGGGCACTTTTGAACTTTCTCCTACCAGATGTCTTCGGCGATTCGGAAGCATTTGACTCCTGGTTCTCTACACAGAAAGAAGACCAAGACACTGTCGTGCAGCAGCTGCATAGAGTGCTGAGACCTTTCCTGCTGCGCAGAGTCAAGAGCGACGTGGAAAAGAGCTTGTTGCCGAAGAAAGAGGTCAATCTGTACGTCGGCATGGCTGAAATGCAAGTCAAATGGTATCAGAAGATTCTTGAGAAGGACATTGATGCCGTCAATGGCGCTGGCGGGAAACGAGAATCAAAGACGAGATTACTCAACATCGTGATGCAGCTACGAAAATGTTGTAACCATCCATACTTGTTCGAAGGTGCTGAGCCAGGTCCACCATATACCACTGACGAGCACCTGATCGACAATGCTGGCAAAATGGTTGTCCTGGACAAAATCCTCAAACGCATGAAACAGCAAGGCAGCAGAGTTTTAATTTTTTCGCAGATGAGCAGAGTACTCGATATTCTTGAGGATTACTGTGTCTTCAGAGGCCACCAATATTGCCGCATAGATGGCGGAACGGCACATGAAGATCGGATCGCGGCTATTGACGACTACAACTCTCCAGGATCGGAGAAGTTTGTGTTCCTGCTCACGACACGCGCTGGAGGCCTGGGAATCAATCTGACTAGTGCGGACATCGTGGTACTCTACGACAGTGATTGGAATCCGCAGGCGGATCTACAAGCCATGGACCGTGCTCATCGGATCGGTCAGACAAAGCAAGTCGTTGTCTTTAGATTCGTCACTGAGAGCGCTATCGAGGAAAAAGTGCTAGAGAGAGCAGCGCAAAAGCTCCGACTGGATCAACTGGTTATTCAGCAGGGCCGGGCGCAACAACAGACCAAGAATGCGGCTTCGAAGGACGAACTACTTAATATGATACAGCATGGCGCGGAGCAAGTATTCCAGAGCAAGGGTCCAACAGGCGTGATGAGCAAAGGCGATTTCTCGGATGACGACATTGATGCTATTCTCAAGCGAGGTGAAGAGCGGACTGCAGAGTTGAACGCAAAATATGAGAAGCTAGGCATTGACGATCTCCAGAAATTCTCTTCTGACAATGCCTACGAATGGAACGGAGAAGATTTCACCAACCGAAAGAAGGATATTGGGATCAACTGGATCAACCCGTCAAAACGAGAGCGAAAAGAACAAGTATACTCAATTGACAAGTATTACCGTCAGGCACTCGCCACCGGCGGCCGCACAGCAGACACAAAGCCCAAAGTCCCACGAGCTCCGAAACAAATCGCAATTCACGACTGGCAATTCTTTCCCCCGGAACTCCAAGAGCTCCAGGAGAAAGAGACCGCCTACTTCCACAAGGAGATTGGCTACAAAGCCGTCCTCGCTGACGGGACTGAAGACGATCTTAGTGAACGCGAAGCTGACCGTGACCTTGAGCAGACGGCCATCGATAATGCGGTGCCGCTCACCGAAGACGAGCAAGAGCGCAAGGCCAAAATGTCCGAAGAAGGTTTCGGAAACTGGAATCGTCGGGATTTCCAGCAGTTCGTCAATGGGTCTGCGAAGTTTGGACGCACGAATTACGATGGAATTGCTATAGAAGTCGACAGCAAGGAGCCCTCGCAGATCAAGAAATACGCGCAGAGTTTCTGGAAGCGATACACGGAGATCGCAGACTATACGAAGCACATCCGGACGGTCGAGCAAGGAGAGGAGAAACTTCAGAAAATGAACCACCAGCAGAAGATGCTGCGCAAGAAGATGGAGATGTACCGTGTACCACTGCAGCAGATGAAGATTAACTATACGGTGGCAACGACAAACAAGAAAGTGTACACCGAGGAAGAGGACCGGTTCTTACTAGTCATGCTAGACCGATATGGGGTTGACGGAGAAGGGTTGTACGAGAAGATCCGTGACGAAATTCGGGAGAGTCCGTTGTTCCGGTTCGACTGGTTCTTTCTAAGCAGGACCCCCGTGGAGATTGGGAGGAGATGTACAACGCTGTTGAATACAGTAGCGAGGGAGTTTGATGAGGGGAGCGGTGGGGGTGGGAAGATGACGAATGGGGATGCCGGAGGAGGGAAGGGAAGGGGCAGGGATAGAGAGGATGACGAGGATCAGGAGAATGAGGATGAGGTTGCGCCGGCGAGGAAGAAAGCGAAGAATGGCGTTGTGGTAAGCTTATCCTTACGAAGGGGACTTAATAAGAGGCGATACTGACGTCGAGATTTCGCAGGACAAGAAGATCAAATCCATGAAATCGTCGGCGACTAACTCGAGAGCCACGAGCGTCGCTTCTACCGCCGGCGGCGGGGGAAAATCAAAGGGGAAGAAGAAATGAAACGATTAACGACCAAACAAATTGGGTGGGGAATTTGGCAGTTTGTCTGATATCTTGTTCCCTTTTTTTTTGTTCCTGCATGTTTGAGATAGCGGAATACCATGAACCCCGAGGCGTTAAGCGTTTTGTTACTAGAAATTTTTACTCTGCCTGGTACGGTTATTGACCGGGCTTGCGCCCCTTTTTGCTAGATTTCCAAGGAGTTTTGGAGAAAGTATTAAGTATTGAGTCTTGGGATCGAGCTTGCGCAAAAAGTTGGGGAGTTGGGAGTTTAGTCGAAGACTAGGATGTTGTATACAATTAATGTCGAGATATATTTTATACGTAGGCAATACGCGTGTCTTTTGAAGTGTAGGGGATACTAGGAAGCTGCAGAACGGCGTGGAAACTGCGTTTGAGGTTTGGAACATTCGCTTGCATGATTAACGGTGGAGGAAAGTAGAATCGTCTTCATCAGGAATGTCATTCTATTTTCTGAGACATTGAGCTTCTTATATTTCTAGATATCACGATTAAGGTCTTCAGAACCAATTCACCTCTTCCATGGTGCAAGCTCTAGCCCTACTCCAATACGGCGAGCTCAACACAATTACTCATCCAAAATTCCGCACATAGCTTCTCCAAACACAAACTGACTCACGCCCTGTCTATCACAAAACAACAAATTACATCACGACTTTGGCGTGAAATTCGTCTCCGTCAAGTTCGTACTTCCTGGCTTGAGCAACGTCTTCTGCTTCGGCTGCTGCGAGATAACCTCATCCGTCAGGTTCAACGTGTCCTTGAAGATTTGGGGTGGCGTCAGTGCGATCCACTGGCTGACCGACATATCCGTAAACTTGGGCGCCTGGAGCACTTCCAATACGACTAGATCGTCGTCGCCAACATTTTCAATGTAATGAGACATAGGGAAAGGAATGTAAGCGACGTCCCCGCCCTGGAAATCGAATGTGCGCGAGGCTTCAGGGGCAGAGTAGAGGGTGACCCGGCCCGAGCCGGAAATGAAGAACGACCATTCGTCGCTGTTGAGGTGCCAGTGCATTTCGCGCATAGCGCCCGGTTTGATGGTGACAAGAGCTGCGGAGAACATGTCGGCAATTGGGAAGGAACTTGGATCGATAATCTTCACAGAGCCGCCAGGGACCTCATAGGCTTCTTGGTTGCTAAAGTGGTACGAGTACGATTCATTGTTGGGGAGAAAGCCTGCTGGTCCGGTAATGTTTTGCATTTCGATCTCAGACGGTGCTGGTGTCCCCGGGAAAATCCATAGCTGGTCATCGTATAGATTGTCAAACGCAGAAACATCAGTCTCCAAGTTCTTTGCAAGCACAGACGTAGGGTTTCGGAGCATCATTTCAGTGGCAAGGAAAGTGCCCTCTTCGGAAAAGTCGCCATCGTCAAAGACAAGCAGGAACTCAGTTCCTTGGTCGAACGCCTGAATACTGTGGGGAATTCCGGGAGGGAAAAACCAAACATCTCCAGCGTTGAGGTCGTCGACAAAGGTTTGACCATTTTCGTTGACGGCAGTGAGACGAATACTGCCGTTCAAGATGAGAGACCATTCTCCGGCCTTGTGCCAGTGTAGTTCGCGGTAAGCGTGAGGCGAGAGATGCATATTGACACCGGCCATTGCCGTAGCCTCGGGCAACACTTTGTCATTTTGTTGTCTCGCCCATCCTGCTCCAACCAAACCGTTCCGATTGTGACTCAGACCCATAGGCCATTTGGCATTTCCGACGTCACCCGAGTCGGTACCAGGTGGCGTAAATAGGTCGCTATTGATGGCATCATATCGAAGGTTTCCTGTAGACAGTTTAGTCATACTGTATCACTGGAGAAAAGACAGGGAATCATACTTGGGCCTGCGTCCACTCCACCTTTTGAACCTCGTATGGGCTGTGGGTTCTCCAGCTTGGTGAAGTCAAAATAGAATCCAAGGTCGGGGTCCTCCTCCTGGCCGGGAGCTAGGTCATAATTGTCGACTGTCGCCTTCTGAGATGTGTCAATGGGCTGCCCTGTCACACCTAGGAGGTCCTGTCCTCCTCGCAGTTGAGGTGGGTCTTGACGACGTTGGTGGCGTTGGTCTATAAGCGGTGCAGCGATGACAAGAGCAGAGAGTGCCGCCAAGGGCAGGACATGGTTGTTTAAGCTGAATGGCCGCATCTTGAGAAGGTTCGGATGAATTCCCGTTGAAGATCAAAAGGGGAACTTCGACAACGAAGAATGGTATAGACTGAGCTGGTACATAGAGGGCTTTATAGAGGGGAGCTCCCATTTTCCCGTGGATAAGTACCCATCGTATAGCCTTGCAATGACGCAGGCTATAGGAAAATTCTCCATTCCCAGATGTGATGTCGACAGGCAATGCAGGGACAAAACGACAAGGATGACCTCATGTGGATCAGGTGTTTGCACTATTTGAGAAGCTCGAAGGGCGCTCTGAAAGAGAGGGTATAGTTGTAGCGCCTGGGATCCCCTGCTGCCAAGATAGAAACCTGTAGATGCATAACGGTTGTGAGATGTGAAGGACATCAGCCAAGAACCGTAGAACCCGATCACTACGGACCGTTACGGCATCCACGGCAGATGCACTCGTGTAAAGGCACAATCGCCCAATTGTGGAAGAGGAGAACAGACTTGATTGCGTACGGTGGGGAAGATCCTGGCTAACGCGCGGTGGAGTCGTCTGTTGCCGATAGGGAAGCCGAAAAACATTAAAAAATCTCCTTTAGATCATGAACATGATCCTTCGTCACAATCTTTTCAATATCCGGACCGCCAATAGTCAAATTATATGTCTAGTCCAGGGTAAAATCGTTGCAGATAGAACGTGCATAGGGATCTTGCTTGTACGACTCAATCCTGGATGGAGCTCAGAAGTCGGGTCTCGAAACATTGGTGTTGATGATGCAAGAAGCTTCGCCAAGCTTTCGCCGAGGTCGTTGCCAAGCTCTCCTATTCGCGGTGCTGACCAGCTTCCCCGCATAGAGAGGGGGTTTCCCCCATAACCCTCTTTGAGCAGACCACCAGCTACCCATGGCTAGACCCGTGATTCTGTGTGCTGGTTGTTGCTGGAGAGCTATTTTTAACGACCAAGAGGAGGGGAATGGAGGATTTTGAGCCAATGGCGTAGTTCTGAGGAACGCTTACCGTCGCTGGTTTTCCTCGGTGTTCGGGCGAGCTCGTTCTGCTCAATGGCCGAGGATTAAATCGAGTCGTTCCAAGTTGTGCTCGTTGAGGTAATGTACAGAGCATGTCAGCATCTCATCTTCATGCAGAGCGTCGTTGTCGGAAGTAAATGCTGTGGACCTTTTAAAGGGCGTAGGGCGTAGCGGCGAAGAGATTAGGTCGGGACTGTCAGCCTCCGCTAGTCCACCCATCCCATCTCGTCGTCCATCACACCGCCCAGACCTCGTTTGGCACTGTCTTCCGCTGCGGCGCTTGGAGGCCACGCACGCATTTGAGATCGGAGGGTTTCTGCGTCTGCAATGTTATGAGCGAGGTCCCTAAATCTGAATCAGCAACGCCGCATGCATGGAGCTGCCAATCATCATCCGAAGGACTGACATAAGCTTTCCATGGACAACGTAGTTGGCCCTCGCCAGCTCCTCCGCCAACTCTTTCTGGTGATTGTTCATGAGCTTGGGATTGGGGACGACGATGATGGGCAGGCCCACGCGGAGGCCATCGAGGATAGAGCCAGACCCTGTACATGCAAGTCAGAAAACGATGTGCAAAATGGAGGAGTATGGCTCACCTGCATGACTGATGAGCAGTCCTTCAATCGAGCCAATTTTCTCGTTCGCCTTTACAGCGATCATCTCGTGGGTCAGGCCGGAAGTATTGAAGTCGAAGCCAGTAATGTCAATGCCTAGCTGTTCCTTGACCTGCTGACCTCGGGCTTCAACAAATCGGTGGAAAATCTTGTTGCCTTCTTTTCCGTATTGGATTCTCAGGTCTGTGTAGCCGTGCGCCTGGAGAGACTCTAAAAATTTTTTGGTCAGAACGGTCATGATTAGGTCGTCGAAAGGTGCAGTAGCCCCAATAGTCACGAAGCACCCTTTTCTAGGCTTTGACTCAGTCATAACGCAGGAAGAAAGGAAGTGCTTTTTCCTTGCCAGCAAGAATTTGAAACGTACAGTCGGTAAGAGAATTCGTCGAGCTTAGTGTCAATATGTAGCGTTTTCTGAGGATGATGCGGACAGCCAGCCGAGAAATAGCATCGGCTTGGCACACTGCGCCTCCCAACCTCTTCTCTTTCTTAACCTCGTAGCGCAGTCTTATCCTCAGCTCGCGATTCTTCTCTCCATGACCAATTCTGCCATTTTCACACACGTGATAGCTTTATTTTCCCTTCTTCTGTTCCAAAGCTTAAATGGCCCGGACCAAGGAGACAGCTCGAGAACCATCCCAAAAGCCCAAGGAGCTATGCTCTACATGTAGAAGAACGTCGGAGAGAATATCTTCTCGGATTGTTTCATGGCCTAATATATCAGATTGGACCGATAATGGAAAACTTAATGACTATTGGGAGCCTAATGACTCAGCAAGCAAGTGTTTACCATCAAACATTATCTCGCATCTACCTCGCGCAGGTCGTATCTTGAACTCTGCAAGGTCATGTCAATTGTGTGCTTTGATCCGAGATGCTATCGTTGTAGGTTACTACTTTGATGGCCATGTGGGAAGTTTTTTCCGCGGAAAGCTCATAGAGAAGCTACCTTTTGATCTCATCCTACTTCGGGCTCGAGACCATGAGTTGTTCAAGTCTCCATATTACTCTGATTCTTCCATATATCTTCGGCTGTCTATGTTGTTTACTTTTGAGGACTTTAAGACAAGAATTCTTGAGCACATTGATGTGCTCCTGGCGCCGAACATCAGTACCGGAGACTCGTCGGTCATATCGGGTTATATTTCAGCTCAGGCTCACTTTGGTATTTCCACATACCCAGACTAAAGCATTTGAATGGGTTTTGATCCCTCTCTTACCAAGTGTAGGTACTGCAGCGCAAAGATCTCTAGCGGTGACTACAAGACTATTGCCGTTCAACAAAAATATTCAGAGTGTCATTTCTCAATTGGAGCGATGGGTACTTCGCTGCTATTCAACCCATGAGCAATGCAAAATGACAATTGAAGGAAAGAGAATCAATAAGTCAACGAGTCCTCCATTGTTGCCAACAAGAGTGTTGGAACTCTTTGGCGAAGCAACCATTCGACTCGTAGAAACAGGCGGAGAAATGAAAGGGAAATGGATCGCGCTAAGCCATCGCTGGGGCGATGCAAGCAATCATCCTCCAAAAAACACTAAAGATACTCTCAGCATGTGGATGAGTGGTGTACCTTTGGTTAGCCTACCTCAAACATTCCGTGATGTCATCAATCTTGCAGCATCTCTTGGTGTTCGATACATCTGGATCGATTCTTTGTGTATCATTCAAGATTGTAAAGAAGACTGGCTCAGAGAAGCTCCCAAAATGGGTAATATATACGAGAAAGCCTTCCTCACTTTCGCTGCCACTGGTGCCGAAGATTCCTCTGTTGGACTGTACGAGCCGAATTACTACAGCGACTATCACTTACAACAGGTCAAGGTTCCTTTCTATACCTTAAAGCGTTTGCACGACGAGTCTAGCGGCATGAAACCTAATGGTAGCTTTTCTGTCGGAATCGAATGGTGTCATCCGCACTGGAACGAAGTTCTAGAACTGGATGACACCCCCCTTGCAAAACGTGGCTAGATAACGCAGGAGTGGATGCTCTCTCGTAGGACGGTACACTTCCTCCGTGGAACAATGTTATGGGCGTGTCGAACCGAGTTTCTCCATGAAAATGGAGATGAGCTTCTGCTAGACAGGTCTCACAATTACCAACGCGAGGCGCAATCTTTTGACTGGCGCAATCTTATAGAGGGGCATTCGAGTCGAGGATTCACTAATCCCGAAGACAAACTTATTGCTCTTGAGGGGCTAGTGCGAGAGATGAGAAAGGCTAGGGAAGACGAATATCATTACGGAATGTGGACTGGAGGCTTTCTAAAAGAAATTCTATGGATGCTTATCGGCGGGAATCGAGACAGCTACCATCCTCATGTACCTTCGTGGTCCTGGGAATCGCGAGAAGGGAAAGTCATGTACGGAAAGGACGGTGAAGGGTTCCAGTTCAAGCTCGCGGATAGCTGTAATGTTCTTAAGGGCATAGACGAAGCTGGCATTATGCGCATACGATCGAGATTAAAATTATCTGGGCCTACAAAGTTCCTCTGCGTTAGTCGCCATCGCGAGGACTTCTTTGCCGAATTCGGCATATGCGAGCGCCAAAAAAGCCGTGGCATCCATCTTCTTCTGGATGAAACCGCTGACGAATTTGGATGGGCATGCCTAGATGGAGGTAATTTTGAAGAATCTTAATTCCAAGGCGTTTTTCTTCTTCTACTGGGAGCCGATGATGGTGTTCCAGAAGCCCGTGACAAGGCATGGGGGAACGAGCGTTTTCATGAATCGCATTTTTGTATGCTCGTTGAGCGTGCATCTGACGGCGACATTTTCAAGAGAGTCGGGCTTGGTAAGGTCAATAGGGCCTCTTGGTTCGACACTGAGGAGGAACAGGAAGTGCAGATACGTTGAGTGGGACCCTGCGGTCTGGGATAAACTCAGCGATCTCGAGAAAATCTTATGATGGGTCTCTCCCATTCCACGTGGAAACATTTGACGGACGCCATTTCAAGCATACAGTCTTTTGCCGACTGATACACAAGATTCATTGTGCCGTTTTGGATGGCGAAGAACGAGCCATACACCCTAATGACTTCTTGTAATGACTCTGTGTCGTCAGACAGATCTTCGAGCCTTCCCACAAGTGCTTTGGTGTCCTCGACGCGGGTCTTAATATCGCGAGCATCGGTGACGGCGTCACGCGTAGAGGTTCCGCGAGCACTCTATACCTTTCAATCCCTTCTCATTCGATACCTTGTCATTACTTTCTCTACCAGTCGAAGCTTCATTGATTTCCTTTTTAAGCCGATTAACTGCACTTTCTCTTCCCTCGCCGTACAGAACCGGCATGAAGGTACCAGAAACGCCCAGAAGAGATTACGCCCCGTCTTCTCTCGCATTGTCTAGCGGTATTTTACCCAGTCAAATTTCTCGACGATGCTGAAATGAGACAACGGTGACCCCCTCAGCACTGACAGAGGTATGCGCGTTGTTTCATGAAACTGTTCCTCGAGACACTTTTCATTACCAACTCGCTTGCCGTCTCTAGAGAAGAACTCAACCGGACTAGGAGCGAGCAGCTCTCGAAGCGTCTTGCCTCGAGTGAACTGTCTACTTTTCCCAAAAGATTGTTCCTGTATATTGTCTGCCTCATCCCCGATGTTAGACAGGTACATGTAGCACTTTACAGCGCGATAGAACTAGCGAAATATGGGAGTTGAGCGGCTCCGAAAGTTCAGCGTCGCTCGACTTCTTGACGCAACAGGTGTCCATTCAGAAGTATCAAAGACCGTCAGCTGCCGCCTTGTCCGCGCAAAAGGTTATCCTGCATGAGAGCAGCGCACTGCTTGGCTCTGTTGACATTTTCTACGTATGTGCGGCATCATAGATAGCAAAAGTAGGGGTCTAAGCTTCCTATCGTGCGCGGTTTAACTGTGACCCTCAAGCGTAGAGATAAAGACTACGCGCTGTCCTAGTAGGGGAGGCTTGTACACCATGAGTCAGTTGCTTGCTTGCTGGAGAAGACGTAGGAGACATGATGAAAAACTTTGATTGCAAAGATCCCTCCAACCATCTACACCCATAATGACCCTAGACTGCAGCCTTTAGCAGCTTCAGCGGATCTATTACCTGCTCAAGCAGACCTCTACGAACACTTTGCTGTCTGTCCAGCTCTGTGAGGGATGCTGTGCTCGTGCGTCCCTCATTGCCATCGAAATCCAGGGTCAGACACTTGATTACCACATCAGCAAATATGTCGCCACAACGATGTGCAAGCCGTTCATTCGCGTGTCGTAGGAGGAGCTTGCTGACCTGGTCTGGATATCTCTGTTCAGGTTTGAGGTCTGATATCATACCCTCGGCGCTCTCCCACAGACCAATCTCAAGGAGGACTACGCCGAGCGAGTAGACATCATGGATTTGTGTAAATGTCTCTCGTGGAGCGCCCCATCGCTTGGGATGCCTGTACACATTTTTGCCTAGTTGATTGTCGTACGGACCGAGTGAGATGTCGGCTGAGGGCCTGGAAGCCTCGAAGCCGCAGATCCGGAGCTCTGCACACGATAGTGCTGCCTTATCAAGATTGTCGTCCGGGAAGATGAAGAGGATGTTGTCGCTGCGAAGCGCTCGATGTACCCAATCAACAGAGTGCAATAGGAAGAGTGACTCTGCAAGCTGATGGCACATGCCGAAACGCAATCCTAAAGATGGTCTTTGATCGGATTTGATACCGCGGTAGAGGCCAGCAAGCGTCCGAACTGTCGGTGTAGCATCTAATTTCGAGAGACGAGAAAGGAGGCGCATCTGACCTGAGTTTCCAGAGATTTGGTTGCAGTACTTCAAGCAGGGCAGCACTCGAAAAGCAGGATCGCATTGAGTGCTCAAGAGCCTCACGATCTTGGAGAATCTCTCTTCGAGAATGTCTGGGAGACCGCCATCGATATCGACGGTGAATGTGAGAGTTTCAACGAGGACCCTGTCGTCTTCGAAGACTCCGACCTCCTTCCCGGAAGGGAGAGTCTTCGAGTCTTTGACAGAGCTCCAAGAGGTATTGAGATTTGGTGGCAGTTTCGTCTTGTCAATGATAAGTCTGCGCAAAGCAGCTGATGCTGCAATACCAGTGGTGCGAGCATCTAAGTCGCACTGTATTGTGTCTAGGTTTGTCAAGACGTTGAATGCAGGCAGGGGCCACCACGTATCTTCCAGTACAGCTTTCGTACGTTTTAACCAGTCTTCGAATTCGGCGTTCAATTCGACTGCTTTCTTCCTCCCTCGGAGCCCCCAGGACCATCCAGTACGAGACACCGCGCTTGATCTCTTGGAAGTCTGTATGCTTGTCCCTGCAGTAGTTCCTTGAAACACAATCCTCTCCTCATCTGCAGTTAGGCCAAGGTGTATCGCGAAGCCGGGGTCGGTCGAAACAGGGTCAGCAGACGCATTATACTTCTGTTCTAATGTGAAATGAGCGTAGAGAAGTCGTAGCAGCTCTAGCAGAAGTTGAAGAACTAGCTCCTGGCTATGATTTGGCAATACGTCGAAGACCCTTTTGCCATGGAGAAATGGAAATTTCTCAGCATCGAACAGCACCTTCTGCATCGAATCGTAGCGGTGAGAGAGTTCTTGGAACTTGAGCGAGATCTTTGAGGTATCGGTGCCGTAATGTATGACATTGGTGAGGATCGTGTAGCCAGCATTTAAGACTTTGATGGTTGTGTTCGCGACATCAATAGCCGCCGCCGCAGTCTGGAAGCCGGACATTTCGGTTTGAATAGTGGTGGCTGAGTTCGTTTATTATTGAGAAAGAGATCTGTGGACAGCTTCGTCCGATCTCTTTATCGAAGAAGTCGTCAAGAATGTTTGTGCTGGCGATCGACTTGCTATCTAGGAAGGTTAGCAAACAGGCAGCATGCAATGCTTTGTGTTGGGCGTTGTCGCGGGCGAGCATGATTGGGGGACATCTCAACGTTGCCTTCAGATGCCAGCCTCGTGTCTTGTTGCACCAAAGCTGCTCCCAGACTCAGTTAGCTCAGCTACTTCAGCGTTCGGCATTCAGAGAATCTGTTGGCTGCATCGACCGCTCTCATTGCCTATATTACAATGAGTTTCAAGTCTCCGCTCATCTCATTACAATCATATCTTGGCAGCCTCGTTTCGAATGTCACTCAACTGGGCATTAGCTCATCTTCAGAGGCATCAAGCGAGAAGCTCACGCCGTCGTTGCTACTGTTCGGCTTCGTTCAAGTCGCTTCTGCCTCTGGCTTGAAACAGTATAGGCAAGACATCGCTGAAGAAGGTTTGATCACCGCAAGGCTTGGCGATGGAGCCGACTATGTTGTCGACAAAGTGAAGGATATCGACGGAGAAATTGTCGTTGTCAAGCACGTCAAAGCTACCCTTACGATTGGGCCCACGGAATGCAAAGATAACAGCGACGAAGACTCCCGGATACGCAAGGTCTTGCATGAGATCAAGATCGCCACGCACCCGGCAATCAAGGAAAATGTGAATATCCTGCACATGAAGGGTTTTGGATGGGAACTGGCTGAAGCAAGTCTAACCACGCCGTTTGTTGTCGTAGATTATGCAGAGTACGGCACTTTACGTGATTATCTTCGGAAGGATTCGCATGCTGTCAGTATTGAGACCAAATGCGAACTTGCATTAGATGCCGCAAAGGGTATACAGACTCTACACACCCATCGCATCGCTCATGGTAATTTGAAGCTAGAAAATGTACTAGTCTCAGCAACACCACGGAATCCTACCTTGAAAGTCACTGATTTCGGACAGTCGGTAGTTTTGGATAACGACGAGAAGAGCTATGAATACTGGGGAACTGAGAGGTATCGCCCACCTGAAGTATATGAACAGACCGGAGGTTCACAAACGGCAGGACTTATAGTTGGATCTAGGTACCGGGCCTGCGACATTTACACCTACGGGCTTCTCGTTTTAGAGATTTTGATCGACGGTGAGCAATACTTCGACGGCGCCGGCGAGCAAACTCGAATTGAGGAATGTTCTGAACCCTTGCAGCGCCTCTTGAATGTTCACAGTGATAATAATCATATCATTTCGACACTAAAGAGTATCGTGGAAGTATGTCTACAGGTCGAAGCCAAGGCACGACCTCGAATAGTTGAGATTATCTCTCAACTTGGGGGTTCTGAGAGGTTAGTTGACTGTAGGCTACACCGAGTGACCAAGCCGAAATAACAACTCACATAGAGCGGTCGAGGTAGACAATGTGGCTCCACTGACATTCTCGGAGCTAGTGTCGAGCGACGACACGGATAGCATGGTGAATTTGAATCAGGTAGGCATACTTCGTGTTCAGAGTGCTCGCTAATGGCGCGCCGACAGCTTTTCGCAACCTTAGTCGGTTATGAGCTCGAGGATGGCTCGGCACATCTAGCCCCTTGGAAAGTACAGCAATTGATCGCGGAGGGTTTGCATCAACGAAGCCGCTATCGTAATCCTACAGTAGCTTCGCAGGCTTGCTTACAACTTGCAATATGCCACTACTTGGGCTTTGGTGTTGAGCGAGACCAACTTCAAGTTCTGCAGTACATCGACCAAGCCGCATCTAAGGGATGTTTTGAAGCCCGAAGGATACGTCACCGACTATACGAAGCGTTTTCAGAGCCCATGGGTACCCTCGACGTACTAATCAAGGTTAAAGATCTCGAAGAGCGGCAGCTCCGAGGCCTGCTGTCGGCTGAATTGCAGAGTGCAGATGTTAATGCTTTCCATGTGTTCGACGAATTCGCGCAAGAAGACTTCCGGTCACGGGCGAGTGATTTGGTTCTCTCTCTTCATCAGGCAGCGTACACTGGAGATCTCGGTCGGATGCGCGAGCTTTTGAACGGCAATCGAGACTTCCAAGATGAAGAAGGCCGCACCGCATTATTCCTCGCTGTACAAGGTCGACAACTGGATGCAATGAAGCTCCTTTTCGAAGTTGGGGGAAGTGACCCTCACCTTGCGGATGAAGATGGTCACACGCCAATCCACATGTTGATCATGTTCAGCGGCACGGAAGTTGAAGCTGCCCTATCGTTGATGTTACAGTTCTCCGGAGAATTAGACCTTAATGGTTTCTCATCAACTCCTCTGGACGTTTCAGAACACTGGGGCGAGCTCTGGGGCGCTCCACTTCACTGGGCAGTCTTAGCAGGAAACAAGGCAATGACAGCGTGTCTGGTCGAGGCAGGAGCACAGGTCAGTGGATGGCCTGAGGAATCATGTCCTATACGTATTGCAGCCTCCTTCCATCTCTCTGAGATCCTTGAAATACTCTTGTCGGCAATCCCTCATGACGTCTCGCTCTTGAGGTCAAATCCGCTCTTCGCGCTGAACTCTAGCAATCCATTCCGAAGGCTGCTACTACACGGGAAGAACTATATCTCGGAAATGGAGAAGACCGTGGCATTGCTGAACAGAAGGTACCCCGTTTTCCAGGATAAGGAGGAGTCCTGGAATGGCAATCCGTTACGAAAGATTTTGGTCATCAATTCCTCAGACAGTGATCACTACATAGCGAAAGCTTTGGTTGCAGCGGGTGCGACCGAAGATCGATATAAAGGCCTGACATTACTGCAATCTGCAATAATTGGGTGTCATGGCTCACCTGCATCCTCAGTGTGCCGCATGGCCCTAGACATGATTGACATCGATAACGATCTTAGACAGAGATGTACCGACCATAGGCAAGGATGGACCGCCTTGCATTGGGCAGCTTCTGGCGGCATGGTACCTGTAGCGGAGAAGCTACTCCGAGTCGATCCGGGCTCTGTCAATCTTCGGACTGAGGAAGACGAGGATAGAACACCTCTTCATCTCGCAGCAGAGGCCGGTAAAAGCATCGACATGATCGAACTCCTTCTCGAACATGGAGCGGATGCCTCCTTGACCACAAGCAGTCTGAAGGTCAGCCCACTCGGTAGTTTCGTCAGCAATCAAAGAAGCGAGCTCAGCGTTGAAATACTGACAGTCTTGCTGCACGCGTCCAGAGACAATGGCTACCTGGTATTCAGCGACGACAACTGGAACATCCTTCACTTCGGTGCCACACGCGCCGCTCTTCTCGACGCAGAGTCTCTGCCTGGTAATCTACTCCTACATACTTTCGCGATGATGCCTGAAGTCAAGGCGCTGATCGCGTCAACGACCGCGCAAGGGTGGACACCACTCCAGCTAGCGAGCTACATGGTCGACTACAATACGATCAAGTTGCTGGTAGAAGATTTCAACGCAGATGTTCAGGCATCAACGCCGAATGGGGCAAGACCCTTTGACATTGTGCTGGAAAGAGCCAGGCGGTTTCCTAGTGGCCTGCGTGGTGCCGACTCTCTGGCACGATGGAGCAGGCTTGCCTTTCGATCGGCCCTCTTTTTGCAAGAGCAGCTCGAGGCCTCAGAGGGCCCTTTGTATCTCACACCGCTACACATCGCTGCCTACATCGGATACCAAGACGAGGTCCAGAGACTTGTGCGCAAAGATCCCAAGGTGGTGTTTGAAACGAACTGGGAAGAGGAAACACCCCGGCAGATGTTGCAGAACACCATGCCAACGGACGTGGCTGAAGAATGGGCCGTGAGGTTCTGTAGCGTCGCGGAGGCTGTGTGCAAGTGCCTGGAGGAGACAGAGCTTCAGCTTGAAGAGGAGCTTGAGCAATCGTGGATAAAGGACCACAGAACCCAGTTGTGAAATACAACAAGGTAAGAGCGCACGTTGATTTAATGAACAGCCTGTTGGTCCCTATCTGAAGACGTCCCGACCTCCCCGACAAAATGCATTCAAGTCGTGAGGAATCCGTTTATCAACGCGAATTCAATCGCATATCCTAGAGAATGGTATGCTTCAACAAAGCCTCCAACTTCGACTTCCCTTGCATTAAATCTTTTGGTGCTCCACATTCCACTAATGCCCCTTCGTGAAGGACAGCAACAACATCGGCATCCGATATCGTCTCCGGGCGGTGCGCAACGGTCACGACCGTAGATTCCCTGAACTCCTCTCCCATGACGTCCTTCAACATCCGGTCTGTGTCTGCATCCACGCTACTTGTCGCCTCATCCAGTAGAATCACGGCGCTTTTTTGCAGTATAGCCCGGGCAAGCGCCAGTTGCTGTTGCTGGCCTTTGGAAAGTGACTCCAATTGTAGGTCGGCGTCTAGGCCCCCTCTCTCCTCCAAAGCCAACCATAGTTGGACTTTCGTTAATGCGGCAACGATGTCCCTATCTGATTTCTGCTCGAATGGATCCGTATTCATACGAACGGTACCCGGAATGTAGAGTGAGCGTTGCGGCACAGTGACTAGTCGTTTGCGAATGACCGAGCGAGGAATTGTAGATAGGTCAATAGAGTCTATTTTAATCGTGCCAGAAGAGATATCGAGAATCCGGAGAATCGTAGAGAGCAAAGTGCTCTTTCCACTAGAAGTAGATCGCGATAAGAATGGAATTTTCCGCAAAAGAGGTGGTAAGTTCACTTGCCTTCCAGTGCGGCCACATATCGCAACTTTTTGACCAGGATTTATTGTTAAGTTGATGCCGTGAAGGGCAGAAGAGGAGGTACTATAACTTGTTAGTCTAGATGTAGCCCCCCCAAGTTCGGAGACTTGCTTGTATGCTGCTGTCACATCCTGGATCTCAATGAGGCCGCGCGATGGCCAATTCTCAGGCGGTTCAGAGTCCTCTCCTTCTAAATCCTCTATCTTCGTCTCTGCCTCGAAATCTTTCAGCCTGGCAATGGCACCAAGTGATGTTTCCAGAACTGTCCAACCGGTGATGAACCCGGTCAAGCCCACATTGAAGGCTATATCCTGTCAGGTCGTCACACGCGGATGATTGGACACGGCAAACCACTCACCGAGAACATTGTTCATTGAAATACCAAGAAGGCCGGGACTCGTGTAATTTCGCAAGCTGAGTGCTAAAGCCACAACGAGAAACGCCATAGCAGCGACCATTAGGTCCAGTACCAGGGAAAGCCATCTTTGAACGCAAAATAAGAGATAGTATGGCTTTTGTGAATTATTCAGGCGAGCACGATTTATAGTTTTGAAGTCATTCTCCCAGCCGAAAGCTCGAATTGTGGAAAGTCCTTCGAGTGTTTCCAGGAAATGAGAATAGACAGGGGCTCTAGTCTCGATGTCAAGAAATCTAAGCTGGCGTGAGGTACGCAAATAGATTTGCTGGAGGTAGTATACTGCTAACATGAACAGTGGAATGGTAACGGCTGTGAACGGAGATCCCATTGCAACCAATGACGCTTCGCCTAGGCATCCAATCAGGTTTGAAGGACGAAATTAGCACTTTGTCTTTCAGCTCTCAAGCAATCCTGGAACATACTAGAGAATGTTAAGAGAACACCGATTGCAAGCTGGTCTTCGATTAAAGACATATCTCGGCTGAATCTGTTCAGTAGAGAACCTGTCTCTGTATTCATGAAAAGTGATAGTGGTGCTCTGAGAAACGCGTTAGAAGACCGAGCAGTGTGACTGGCAGGGAATTGCGTACTTCAGAACCGTCTGTAACAAAGTATGGTGAAGTTTGCGGCCAGTGTCAGGACCGATGACAACTTGAATCGCCCTATTGGATGTCACCAAGGCAACAAATTACTTATTTTAGGAGCGTGCTCTACCATGAATAGCCTCCGTTACCAGCACAGTAACCAATGCCTAACAGGAAGTAGACACTAATGTAAAGCCCCATCTGGGCTCCCTGCACATCACTCCACCACTTCAACCATACTCCTGTAGTGGAAGTAAGCTACCAGTCTAGAGTGATGATGCAGGTGTAGATACCACTGAAACAGTTGCAGAAGACATTCAAGACGCAGAAAAAGATGAATGCAAGCATTTTCGAAGGCCCGATCGACCTGAAATAGTATTTGTAGACATCCATGTCTCCTGACGTTCGAGTAAGATCTTTTGCTTCGTTCGAAACAGCAACATCTTCTGACTCAATTTCAATATCGCGTATTTCTTTTCCGACTTGTTCCTCTTGTAAGCTAAGATCTTCCACCACTTTGAGAACCTCAATTTGCTTGGAACCAGCGCAAGGGTCTTGTAAAACCTCTCCATCTACGGAGATTGCAATAAGTTGATCGGCGAACTGAAGGTACTCAGCTACAGCCAGCAAATTAGCAATAACGTCTTTGAGCAGGACAGAAGGTCTTGAACCTACTTGCATGAGTCACCATGACGACTGTGGCTCCGAGTTGAGAGAAGGCTCCCTTATTGCCAAACAGCATGTCTGCGACGGATCTCTTGGTCGCCTGATCTAGAGCACTGAAAGTGTCATCTAGCAAGAAGATCTTGGGTCGAGAATAGAGAGCTCTGGCCAAGGCAACACGGTGCTTCTGACCTTCACTGAGTGTCGCTCCCCGGCTCCCAATGACTGTTTCATCTCCTGCCTTGAATCTTGAAATATCGTAACTCAAGGCACATGTTTCCAGAACCGTCGCATACCATGTCTCATCAATAGACTTCACCTGCTCAAACCCACATATTGCCTGCCGAATCGTGCCATTCTGAAGCCACGGTGATTGAGCACAAAATGCGACGTGTTTTGATCTGATAGAAACAGTTCCTTCGTCACAAGCTAATTCCCCTAGAATCGCTTTCAAAAGCGTACTTTTTCCTGACCCAACTGGCCCTATGACCATCACCAAGCTGCCTTTCGTGATGCTTATACTAACATTTTTTAACACAACTGTGGCTTCTGGCGCAGGTCGGATAAAGGCATTATTCAGGCAAACCATCCAGTTATCACCAGCCGTATTGGGGACCTCTGACTGGAAATCAATCAGAGGTTGCTCAAGATCCGGGATTATGGGTGGACGATGAAAGTAAAGTCTCTTATCTTCCCGTGATTCTGTGAGTAGAAAATCCTGTATTCGATCAAATGACCCAATGCAAGCTGTCAAATTGGGCACAGCGGCGAGAAACCTGAATGCCGGGTATGACACCAGGGTGACCAGTGCCAAACTTGTAAATGCCTGAACTGTGTTGAGAGATTGCGAGCTTTGCATTATGGCTTGTATTGCGTACATTCCAAACGTCGCTGCTGGAGCCATGGCAAATGGAATATTTGCTTCGTTTTATTAGCCGAGGCGCTATGAATCGTCATCGGAGGCGTTAAATATCTTACTCACCCACCACATTTTGCCAAACTTTTATCCAGGCCCAAGCTTCCATTTGCTTCGTCTCTTGAAGTCTCCAGTCCTGGACAAGGTCACCGATAACCTCTGAAAGTCCCGTCATCTTTAGTTCGCCTATGTTCCTCAGCATCGAGCCAGTGTTAGTAATACGCTGTTGAGTAGAATCGGCCCAAAGCTTTTGACGATTTCCAAGGAGTCGCGCGATGGCTGACGTACCGCCGGCCGAAACTGTATATAATTTAGCTATATCAATGATTCTGTAAGGCTCAACTGACAGGTGACAACGACCAGGGGCATTATCGAAACCCAACCCAGTTGCAGAGTCAACAAAGGGACCCCAACAGCAATTTCAATGAGTCGAGACCAGCACTCGTTTATCTCTTCGAGACCGAAAGCGATCTGATCAACATCATTGCTCATAAGGCTCACTGCAGCTGACTCGTCAACCCCACTTTCCGTCAGAGTGAGGGTTCTGTCGTATATGAGCGATACCATACCACCTCGGAACATTGTAATGGTCCGGAACAGATTGTGGTTTGCCAGTAATGAAGAAATCTGTCCGAACCCAATCAGTCATATTCCTCACAATGATCACAATGATCACGGACTGCTATCCCGATATATATTAGTGCTGTTCCAGCAACCAAGCCATACCCCCGCATTCTGCTAGCCTCACCATCTGGTTCCTCTAGCAAGTCTAATAGTCTAGCAATAAGAAAAGGCTGTGCGAAAGTGAATCCAACAAGACATAGGCGTGGTAGGAAGACGGATCCGAATGAACGACGAAGAGCTCGCCACAGGGCAAAAATAAGGGTGTAACGTCCTTCGGGGTTTGCTAGAGAAAGTCAGAACATCTAGTGGACAGCGTTTGACAAAGCATACTACGGCTGTCCCATGCGTCCTGTAAGCTACTTCCCACGTGATCGGCTGTCAAGCCCGGATCGAGCTCGAAGAGGTCGCTTTCCGTGATAATGCGCCTATAACCTATCTTAAACAGTCCATTGAGCCACCAAAGAAGACTTCGGTTGATAATACCGCTTGTCGACTCCGGCGGGAGAGCCTGGTATTCTGCTTGGAGATAGGAAGTCTTTTCCTGCGTTTCTACGACCAGCATGACCAGCCTCAGACCCCAGCTGGCCGTAAAGAGAACAGTAATAGGGAAGATTGGGCCTATTATGAACAGCGTCCTCAATTGAGCGCAGTCTAGGAGCAGAGAAAGGAGGAGATATCCACTGAGCAAGCTTGAAGGCCTCACCGAGCGACTATGTTCAAGATGAGACAAAGCACATATCAAGCTTGATGTCGCGAGATCCAAGATCGCAACTGAAATAGAAGCATCGGTGCCTCGACGTGGGAACATGCTCCATGACACCAGCAAGGCTAACTGAAGCAGGAAAAAAGCGATCCTCAGGATCTGACATTATGTTAGCCGATATGTCCAACTGATCTTTGAAATACGTACAAGTTTGATGGCCTTGATAGGGCTCCGACATGTTTTCTCATGCTGCTGATACAGAAAGAATATTCTGAGACACCCTAACAGAAGTAATATGCCGGAAGGAACAGCAGAAAGAATGCATTGTTCGAAAAGAAGTGTGAAGTCATAGCGGCAATTGCTGATAGGGCCGAACACGTTGTCAGAGGGCTGGGTGCACCCTAGATTACCTACAATTAAGAAGGTCTTCATCTGAAATGGCGTCGCCATACCAGTCTTTATGACAAGCAACTGCACTTATGATGAGATATTCAAGCGCCGCATCCAGTTTATATACAGCATATAATTGAGATACAAGATCGACAGGCATAATTCACGTACTGAAGGGCAGTGACTCACGCTGACATCCTTAATTCGCTCCTCTACTAAGGCTACCTAGGAAGGAGACTCTCAACCCTACCCTTAAACGAAGCATAAGTTCACATTTTGAACTCTCATGAATAGTTTATCGTTGGGACTTTTTAATCATTATGACAAGCGTTAAAAGGTAAGGTAAAATGCAGAGGTTATTTGTTAACACTGTCGCACGCTGGCCGGGTCTGCCTGCGTTTGTGCCGGGGGAGCGGTCACTCTAAACCGAGAGTAAGACGCGCCAGGGAAATAGATCGCGAGGCTTGGCACCGAGCTCCGCAGAATTTTGGGGGCTTTTGGTACCCATATCGAGCTCCATAGACTGAAGCTTCAATTGCTCATTCATGAGCATATGGCCGTTGCGGCAAGGCATCTCTGCCGCTCATTTCGTATTGCGACCTCAAGGATACCTTCCAAGCGGAAATTGCACAGCTTCTCATCAAGTACTCGGTATTTCTCTGCCTCGTCGCCGCGAGTCCAACGAGACGATGATGAAAATTTCGCAATAGCCAGCGACGAGGAGCTCAAAAAGGCAGGATTAACTAGGGCTGAAGTGTCTCGTCTATTAGACGAAGGAAATGCCTCCCTAGAGGACGAACGGCCAGCTTCTGAGGAAGAGTTCAACAAGATACTTGCAGAACTTCCTTTCAAAGTCGATGGCAGCCAAGCAGAAGCAGAAGATGATCTCGACCTTTCTGACCCGGAAGTCCGGGAATTCCTCTCATCAATGTCTCCCCATGAGCAAGAAAATTTTCGGAAGGACCTTCTCAAAGCGAGAAATTCATTCACCCTTGATGATGAGGACGAGGAGCTCGATCTCGACGAGATTCCCGAGCTAGGTTCAAAAATGCGAGAGCTCGAGCGTGATGCGGGCGATGTCGAGAAGGAACTAGAGCCGATGCTGAACTTGAGAGGGCGCTCTGATCATCCAGGGGATGACAGTGACGTTGGATTTGATTTTCGAAATCCTTTTCCAAAAGTCCGCACACCGCGAAAAGAGCTGGGATTCTGGGCTGAGGATGAGGAGGATGATGAAGATGCATTGGTCGAAGATGGGGACGATGAATTCAAGAACGATGATATCACAAGCATGGCACATGCGGAATTAGAGCTTCATCGAGACATAAGAGACTATACCAGGCGCGCTGCATGGGAGATGCCCTTCTTATCCCGTATGTCCGCTCTACAGCATTTCCCTATTCCCAGAACAACATGGGGCTGCTAACAACTAATTCCACGTCCAGAACTTTCCAAAACATTCCAAAAGCCACATACAATCCGAACTCCTCTCCGCTTCCGCTACACCACCTACATGGGTGAACACCACCCGGCGGCCAAAAAGGTCGTCGTCGACTTCCGTGTCGCAGACCTCCAAGGCCTTCAAGACCCCCAGCGCGTTAAGCTCCGCAAGCTCCTAGGTCCCCGCTACAATCCTGATACCGACACCGCCAAGCTGTCCTGCGAGCGATTCGACAACCCTGCTCAGAACAAGCGATTCCTCGGTGATACTATCGCAAATTTACTTGCCGAAGCGAAGAGTGGAGAAGACATGTTCGAAGATGTACCGCTAGATTTGAGACATCACAAGAAGAAAGTGCAGCCGGTCTTCCCAGAAGAGTGGAAGTTAATACAGTATCCAAAAAGTGGAAAGAGGCCTCCAGTCGAGGCGACGAACGCTGAGAGACTGCTGGCGGAGAGGGCGGAGAGCAAGACGCTTAGCGAAGGAAGGCAGGTTGTCAATGGAGACCAGGTGGTTCAGATGGCATTTGCCCGTGCATCAAACCAGCAACGATTAGCCTGACAACTTGATGATTATTTCAAGGATTCGGCCTTGGCTGTACCAACATCAAGCTAGCTTGAACCAAAGTCATTTTTTAAAAGCAAACTTGAACGCCTCGATTCCAACCCCTTCCCTCAACTCAGAGCTGTTACCTTATGAGCTAGGGCACCTAACAACCGTCAGCTAACAACGTCTCCTGTCCCGTTCTGACCCCCCTGCCCCACTCAAGAAAGCCCTCAAGGCTCCATCAAGCTCTCCCCCTTCATCCCCTTCATGCCCGCCACCACTGCCTTCCCAGCCCAATTTCAGCCAGAAGGACTACCCCCCGAACTCCCCCCTTCTTCCACCCATCTTCCTATCGCCCCCCCTCCCACGCGGATTCTGCCCTTCTCCCTTCCCATCCGCTCCCTCAGCAATCCTCTCCGCCTCGTCCTTTAAAGCAGGCGCCATCTTCCCTTCCACCGCTCGGTCAGCGCTAAACGCCGGAGAAGGCACCAGGGCCGGCCACGCCTCAAGGAGCTCGCGATCCATCGCCATCTCCCGCTCCATGATTTTTTCCCTCGCCAAATCTGTTTTCTGTTCTTCGTCGTCGCCATGTACATTGTGCTCTTTTAGAAGTAGTGCTAGACTCTGAACTCCGTCCGCATAGTTCGCCTGCCTTGCAACACTGCTCTCTGTCCCTACTTTTCCAGAATCCGGGCTCGCTGTTGCTTCCGTCGGACGTGCAGGAGGCGTCGGAAACGCATCCTTCGTCACGGCGATACTGGGTTTCACTATTTGTGCATTGGCCGCTGGCGGCTTTGTCGGAGTGACCGAGGAATCCCGCTTGCCGGCAAACTCGGAGATCGGAGCCAGACTCGTAGGCGTATCTGTAGTTGCATTCCCGTCCATGTTCTTGGAGACATTGCTGCCATTTCCCGCGCTTGAGTCACGGGTCGTCGAGGCACGGGAAGCCGATCTTTCATTACCTGTCCAGTGCTCCTTGAGCTTCTCCGCGGGATGTGTATTCCTTGGTGTTCCCCCTCGCCAGCTCTTCTCCGACATATACGTTTTCTTCTCATTCCTCATCCCTGCCCCAGCAGCTCCGGCTCCAGACCCACGGTGACCGCTGCTCAACAGGCTACTCAATCCGTGCAGCTCCCTGTACCACCTCGGTATGTCCCTCAGACCCAGTTTCTGGAGCGTGTCGCGGTCGAGCGGCATTTCGTGTTTGTACAGGCAGCCCTGCTGGGAGTAGTCGCATTCGCCGTTGCGGAGCCAGTAGGAGCAGTATTCTTTGACCCGGCGCGGAGTGGGGGTTGGAGCGACGTCATGGCGGGAAGAAGGGGAAGGGTGCTGGGCGGGGCGGGGTAAGACTGGGTTTGGGATGAAGGGCGCTGGGCGGGTTTGGGTCGGAAGTGGGCGGGGAGAGTTGATTGTTGGAGGGGTCGTTGTGGTCGTTGTTGCTGGCGTGAGTGGAGTGGTTGGTGGGGTGTAATTATGCTCTAAGGGCGGTGAGAGTGTTCGTGAAGGATGTAGGAGAGTTTGACCTTCATTATATTTATGCTCATAAGCTATTTCCCCTGGAAGAGAGTGGACGGCTTCTGCGCTGGCAAAGTTGAAGGCATGTAAGGAATGATCTCGTTTAGACCGCGACGTGTTATTGAGATCGTCGACAAGATACTCATGGCGATATGGGTCAATATTGTGCTGACGGTGCTGTGGTGCTGGTTGTTCGATGTATCTGATGTTATTGGTGTCATGAGGAGTGGGGGTGTGCTTGACTTCTTTGATATGGGCACCTTGAGGGATCTCGCCAAGGGCCACGAGAGGGATAATGGTGCCATCCGAGTGAGTGAGAAAGAATTCGGGCTTCGTGTCATCGGCCATGATGGTTCGGGCAGGATGCAAAACAGCGTTGGAAGGAAGGCTTTTGAAGGAGCCTTGTCGCATAAATATAATGGTAGATCGTTGGTACAAGGCTGATAGTTATCTGAGCCCCTCAGCTTGGGGATGCCACAATCTTGAATTGCTTTGGACAGGTTAGCTAAAGGAAGTCTTTGTTTATAGGAACAGAACCGATCATGCAGAATTGCAGAGATCGAACGCAAACATTACTCCAGAGGATACAGGAGATAGGAAAGAGCGGAACAATTTTGCCATAGATCAATGTCCTGGGAGTCAAAGAGGTCCCATGGCAAAGACTGAGTCATGTGTAAAAAGCAGCGCGGTTTACCACCTTGCAGATGGATGATGTTCGCTCGTCTGTTTGCTTCCCAACAAGCGCATCGCTTACTGTGGCACGATGCGTACTATGATATGCAAACAATAGATAAGGATGGCTAACTTAGGGAAGCTGCATGATTTCCATCCATGCATGAACAAAGGAGCCAGATAACTCACTTCTGTGATCTAAACATCACGCTATTGACCCTGCATAAAAAGCATTTCTTGGTCTTGATTGGCTGAGAAATATGAAGAATAGTATGGCACTTTTGATTCTTGGCACAAAACCATGCATGCATAAAGCCAAGAAAACAGAGGCTGCAATTTCTTTCGTTTGCGATAAATCCATGGGGATCCAAATGAAAAAGGAAAATTACAAAAAGAAAGACCAGCCTTATCTATACACATGCGAGAGACGAATTGCAAGATTGTCTTCGACAGAAAATCAGTAGACATGAAACTACTCTTTAGAAGTTGAAGGTGCGACGATCTGATTGTTCGTTTGAAAATTGTCGATTAAGAGGTAATGAGTTTCTTGTGGAGATTCCATTCATCTACGCACATACCCATGGCTAGAAGTAAAGTCAGGAGGCTGATAAAGCATTCGCATCTTGAAGCACTAACTTTGGTTTATTCACACAGAGATTCAGTATTATCAAAGCGAGGATAATATTGTTCCGACTAGATGACATCGTGACGAAGTCATTACAGGATAGGATAATGGAGGGATGTGTTCGTAGGGACAACTTTGTCAAGCTTAAGGGCTTGGTAACTTCTGCATTATTTCGTGCAGAGAGTCCTGTAAATCGTGACGTATCACGTATTATTTGATATGACTATAATATTCTTTGACTTTCAGATGTAGGTCGATCTGTGTCAAACTCTCTGAAGCCATGCATAAAGCGGTCACATAGTAACGCAGCAGCAACGCTAACATTCAAGCTTTCTAGCCCGAAGTCGCTACCGCCAACGCGGTCAATTCCAATGACGGAGTCTGCAAGCTTTTGATGTTTTATTTGAACACCTGTTCCTTCTTCACCAAGAATCAACACACATGGATGGTTTTGCAATGAAGTCCCGACGGAGAAGGACAGACTTGACTTTGACTTGCTTGCAAAAGTGGAGGAATCAGGGGATGCCGCAGCATAAAACCGCCACCCAAACTTCTTTGAATCTTTAATGAGTTGTGTAGAATTTCTGGTGACTAATAGAGGCATTTGTTCGCCAGAGCCTGCCGATGCCTTGAGAGCGACCGCGGACAAAGGAGCTGTTCCATGATGGATCAATAGAACAGCGCTAATTCCAAGAAATGCTGCAGAGCGGATAATTGCCCCAAGGTTCCCTGGGTCAAGAATCCGGTCCAACATGAGCACAAGTGGGTAGCTGCGGCGAGGACCTCGGTTTGGAAGCATCGAGACGTTCCCGTTAATGGCTTCTTCCTCCTCCGACTGGTGGGCCAAGTAAAAATTGAACTCGTTCCTTTTCTCCACTTCTAAAAGGCTCTTGATTGGGAGTTTTGGGAGTGGAGATGCTTCAAGGACAAAGCCGTTATGCGGCCTGAAATCGCTCATCTTGTTCAACATAGGACCCGAGTCTGAGCCAACTGTTTTCACCTGCACATTCGCTGCACTCGCAAGTTCTAAGATCTTCGCGTCGTGTTCATTGTCTTCGCTCCGTTCTTTTTCCAAAACGTACAACTTATATAACTTTCTCCTACGAGCCCTTAAGGTCGCCTCGACTGCAAATCTACCGTATAGGAACTCCGAGGCAGACGTTGTGTATGGAATAGATATTATGGCTGCGGACTTCCTCGTTGGTGACTGAACAGGTTGTTCACTTTCCATCCCTGAAGATTTAATAGAGCCAGGAGCTCTCGCATGGAGGTCTTTGTTCATGGGCCGTTCAGCACGGTAGGAGAGCGTGTTTGATAGCATCCGTTGGTCGTGATCAGCGTTATGATCAATTCGACGGACTCTTGAAACTTGCGCGTTGTTTTCCCTCTTTCTGGGCCTTGTATCACCGTCTTCGACCTCTCGAAAGCCATCATGTTCCTGCTGTGAACGACGAATACCGCGACTGATTGCCGACGTCAAGGAAGCTTGTCTATGCGAAATATGGAGAGGTGATTGTGGGTGACGACTTTTCAATGTTATGGCGATTTTGCAGGTCTTGAGTCCATGGCGAGCAAACATAGAACGGAACTCGGAAAGCTCTCTTGCAGATTGCAACGGAACGTCCGGGCTAGTCCTAGCCCGTGGAAAATGTGATGCAACTTCACGTCTCAATAGATGTCTTTACAAATGGCCTCGATTGAATAGTATAAGAGGTCGAATGCTCATTTGGAAGGACAAACTTGACAAGTTTGAGCTGATTCAAGCTTTAAGGCAGAAAAGAACCCTTTCCGCTAGAAGCTCTGATGTGCTTTCCTTCTCCGAAAATCCCGGACTCCGATTGGTCGGACGATTGCAGGGAGCGCAACCGCGTCTGCGAGTCGCGTCGTAGTGGATACTTCTCTAAGATTTTCTGAAGCTGTGCACAATACCTCTCTTGAAGGCATTGTAGCGTGCTGCAGTAGCACTGCTTCAAGAAGCCCGAAAAATGCATGTGCTGGCCTTGCACGTCAGCAAATGATGATTCCCCAATGACTCCCAAAATATTGGCAATATACCGTGGGCGTTGACATGATCTACCTGCCCCTACGGCTTGCCTAAACAAACTCGTCTATAACTTCCGAGAACATGGAGAGCTCCGAGCTCTCCAAATGGCTTGGGAAACCGCCGGTCAGACCTGCCAGACCTGCCAAACCTAGGACGCCCTCGGCCGATGAGCTAGTTGAGAATGACCAGAGTACCTCGCTATCCATAAGGTCTCGCGCCAGCCACGCAGAAGCGCTCAGTTTCAGCGATGATGATAACCAATCTGATCATGCTATCAGACGGGGGCCATCGTCTACCAATTCCATCTCCGCTCCTCCACAAACTCTCCAGGTCCAAGTCTGGCTGCCCTCAGTTTCAGATTCCAGCGAATACGAATACCTACCTGGACACTTTCAAGTCAAGCGTATTCTGAATAAAATCGAAGACGCGAATGGTCCTAAATTCAGGCTGAAGCTTTCGAGTGGAGAGGTGCAGATTGTGAGTGAAGAGCTTCCGTACTGCACGGCTTTAAGTCACCGTTTTTTGAGTCACACCTTACATATTGTTTTTACAGATCTGTTAATCTTCTAACTTAAATCTGCACAGATGTCTTCTCGAATCGTATTAAAGCTGAAAAATGGAGCCACGGCGCTCAAGGATTTCGAAGACCATGAGAGGCAAGGAAGACACTCACGCGCTGCGAAACGTTCTCGTGCACCGGGTTTCCTGGATTGGGGCGTTCTAGACATTTCAGATGATGAGGACTCTAAAGTCACAGATTCCAAACGTCGTTCTCGCCGAAGGACTACAACATCAAGAGCTACGTCTTTATCAGATGCCGCTGCGTCCTCGGACGACCCAAGCAATGAAGATGAGACTAGTGTATCTGAAGCATCAGAAGAATCAGAGCCAGCAGGTAGACATTCAAAGAGGCTTGTGAGACTACGAAAGTCTCACGCAGAGAAAGAAAAACAGGTTCTCCTTGATGATTCTGATGATGATGTTGTTATACGCACAAATAGACGTTCTGGCAAACGGGGGCGACCTGTCCTGAAGCATTCACGCCCTCTCAAGCCTGTTTTTGAAGGCACTCGTCGATCAGAAAGAGCTCGCGCTATACCAAGGAAAAGCATGCGAGAACGACAAGAAGATGAGATCTCCGAACACGAAGAAGAGCGAGCCGGACCGAAAATCGTCGCTACCAAAGAGTACTTTCCTAGAGTTCCAGAAAGTGATACTTTTCGTCGTCGCCATTGTCAGGACTGTGACACGTGCCATCAACGCGGCGACACTTCCGAAAGAGGTCCTCTCGTATTTTGCCAGGGCTGTACTAATGCATATCACAAAAGCTGTCTTGGTCCTCGAGGATCTCGGGACCATTTAGTGACAAAAGTTGCGGACCAGCTTTTTGTCCTGCAATGTCGACGTTGCTTAGGTATCGCCCATACCAAAGATCGTCTGGCTCCTCATCATGGCCGTTGCACTTCTTGCAAGGAGTGGAATTTAGCCTCGAGGCCGTTTCGGGCACGGCTCACAACCCGACAGGAACAGCTCCAACGGGAAGAGCACGGTGGAAGAGACCCTGTTACTCCGGTCGACTCGGGGCTGCTTAACGGTGTTAACAATGTCATGTTCCGATGTACTATCTGTCAACGACCATGGCATATGCATCATTTGCCAAAGAGACCTAGTGGGCACTTGGAAGACGACGAAGATGATGAGGATGACGAGACATCATTAGCGCAGCGACGCTTTGACGTCTACCATCGTGCTTGGACCTGCAACGAATGTTACACAGAGAAAACGGAGATTGATGCATTGGTTGCGTGGCGTCCGGTGGATTCGCAAAGCTATATCGGTGGCATCTCCGGTGACGAAATGCAGGAAAGCGAGAAGGAATACTTGATCAAATGGCACCGCCAATCGCATTTCCATACGAAGTGGATGCCTGGAGGATGGGTATATGGGGTTGCAGCTGGTGCTATGCGTAATGCATTTCTCAAGAAAGAGGAAAATAAATTTCCAAAGATGACGATTGAAGATGCTATCCCTGAGGAGTATTTGCGCGTTGACATCGTGTTTGACGTGCGCTACTCAAGCATTGTCTCGACGAGAAGCCTAGACATCGACAAAGCTCGCATTCGAGAGGCTACCGATGTTTACATCAAGTTCAAAGGTCTCCCTTACGAAGACTCTATCTGGGAAAAGCCTCCTAGTCCCGATGACAAGGAAAGGTGGACTGATTTTAAAGTAGCGTATGAGGATTGGTGTATGCTACATTACATCCATCTTCCGCAGAGAACTAGGCTGCAGAGACACTTGGCGGCTGTGAGAGACAAAGATTTTGAAACACAGCTCATGAAGGAAAAACAACCATCCTGGATGACTGGCGGCGACATGATGGAATATCAGATTGAGGGCCTCAACTGGTTGTATTACCAATGGTTTAAGGGCCAGAATGCTATCCTAGCTGACGAAATGGGCCTGGGCAAAACTATTCAGCTCATTGGCTATTTTGCCACGATGATTGAAGAGCACAAATGCTGGCCATTTTTAGTCGTAGTACCAAATTCGACCTGTCCAAATTGGCGCCGAGAAATCAAGAAATGGGCGCCTTCAGTCAAAGTTGTTACTTATTACGGAACAGCAGCGGCCAGAAAACTGGTACATGACAAAGAGCTTTTCCCTGGCGACAAGTCCGATTTGAGGGCTCATATCGTTGTCACTTCCTACGAAGCCATGGTTGAGGACAAGACACGTCAGAGTCTTCAAAAGGTTCCTTGGCAAGGCCTTGTTGTTGATGAAGGACAGAGGTTAAAGAGCGAGAAGACGCAACTCTACGAATGTCTTTCCAAGATGAAATTCCCATTCAAAGTCCTGCTCACTGGCACCCCTCTGCAGAACAATCCTAGAGAGCTTTTTAACCTGCTACAATTCCTGGATCCTAAAATCAATGCGGCAAAACTTGAGGTCGAGTACGCAGAATTGAACAAGGAAAATGTTGCTAAGTTACATGAAATGATCCGCCCGTTCTTCTTACGGCGCACTAAAGCTCAGGTGTTGACATTCCTGCCGCCACTTTCACAGATAATTGTACCAGTGACAATGAGCACTGTCCAGAAGAAGGTCTATAAATCGATTTTGGCCAAGAATCCAACATTAATGAAGGCAATCTTCACACGTGATGTGAACGTCAAAAGCGCAGAGCGTCATACGTTGAATAACATACTCATGCAATTGCGCAAAGTCCTGTGCCACCCTTTCGTGTATAGCCAGAATATTGAAGAGCGAACGTTTGACAGTCAACTATCGCATCGAAACTTAGTCGAGGCATCATCGAAGTTACAGCTCCTTGAGCTCATGTTATCAAAGCTTCAAGAGCGCGGCCACCGGGTGCTTATCTTCTCGCAATTCCTTGGTAACCTGGATGTCGTCGAAGACTTCTTAGACGGTCTTGGCCTTCAACACCATCGGCTGGACGGTAGTATCAATTCGCTTGAGAAGCAAAAAAGAATTGATGAGTTCAATGCGCCTGATTCGCCTTATTTTGCTTTTCTGCTCTCCACTCGCGCTGGTGGCGTTGGAATCAATCTCGCGACGGCGGACACGGTTATTATCATGGATCCTGATTTCAACCCCCACCAAGACATCCAAGCGCTCTCTAGGGCACACCGCATAGGGCAGAAGAAGAAAGTTCTTGTTTTCCAAATCATGACCCGACAAAGTGCCGAAGAAAAGATCATGCAGATCGGCAAGAAGAAGATGGCAATGGACCACATTTTGATCCAGCAGCTGGACGCTGAAGACGATGCCGGGTTGGATTTGGAGTCAATTCTACGGCATGGCGCTGACGCCTTATTTGACGAGAACAACACAAACGACATTAAGTACGATGCAACGTCTATTGAAGCTCTACTGGACCGATCGCAGATTGAAAATACCGACACTGGCACCGACAATTCAGCAGAGTCACAATTCAGCTTTGCTCGGGTTTGGGCCAATGATAAAGCGGCTTTACAAGATTCCCTGGGGCAAACCGAAGAGACGGCTCCTTCCACAACCATCTGGGATAAGATTCTTAGTGAACGTGAAAGGGCCGCAGCAGAGGAGGCGGCGGCTCGAGCGGAAGCGTTCGGCCGTGGGAAGAGGAAACGAGAGGTAAGAGTCCATCACTTTCTACTTGATTTCATCACTCATAAATGTAGACGGTTGACTACCGAACGGCGGATGGCCATGTTAAGCCCATAGTCAACGGAGGGCCAAGAGGAAGTGATGGTGATTACTCATCTGATAACGAAGCAGAGAGCAATGACGATTCTGAGCCCGAGGATGGGCACAATGCCTTTACCCCAATCAAAGAGCTCGAAAACGGTTTGTCTGAACCGAACAAGTCAAAGCGACCAACTGTGAAAGGTATATTAGCCTATCTGTCGTGCGAGAAGAAATGACGCTAATGCCAGGCAGCCCAACCTTTCAAACGCGCAAAGATTCCGGAAGGTCAAGCTCCACATTTCGGCGGCGATGGCCCTGCCGAATATGCTCCAGGAGGTCTCCTACCGCCACCGCATCAGTGTCGGGCTTGCGGAGAATTCCACCCGTTAGGCTGGTGCAGACTCAAAGTTGCAGGCGTCGAGCACTGTGGCCTCTGTGGCTTGGCCCATATTGGGAACGGCCGAACGTGTCCACACTTGAATTCGGAAACCCAAGTCGCAACCATGCTGGGGACTCTCAAGGAAAGTACAGAGTCTCGCGAACTTATTGAAGCTGCGACGAAGTATTTGCGAATGATCCGTGGGGATTTAGTGCAGCGTAAACGCAATCAAGAGAAAAAAGACCGAGAAAAGCAGGAAAATGCTGCTCCGATGGGTACGAATCCGTCTCCCGGGATCACCAGATTTGCCCCCAGCTATCCTGCATCTTACCAATAATAGAGGCAAAACGAGAAATCGTGGTGAGAGTATTGGCAATGGCGTAAGTCTGGGATGACAGTCCGCTTCGGCTTCCGGATCTAATTTGGCATTGGGAATCAAGGAGGAGTTGGTTATGTTGACACAGGACCGTTTTGGTTCCCGCTGGCATAGCTCCTGGCGTTGGAGATCTTACACCCAAGGAGTTGGCTAACCAAGGCGACAAGGCCAATTTATCGTCCTAGCCTGCTATCAAAGCATCACATGAATGTTCCCAGCACTCAGTTATACAAACGAGAAAATTGGCTCCAGCATTAATTCTGCCATTCCTTGTATTTTCCTCACGGATCGTGAAGTTGCATGACAGCAGATTAGTCAGATCCACCTTATACACAGAATTTGTCAAATGTCTGCCTAGTAAGCTATCATTTCTTGTACGGTGACAAAATTTGAACGCTAGACCATAAACGGAAAATATGATGTGTAAATTTCTGTCACAGGCGCCAAGTGGGCGATTTTGAAGCGACCTCCACCGTTGGGATTCAGAAGTTTGCTCTTTGATGTCTCTGTACAATTTTCCACGAATCAGAACTGAAAGGTCTGAGCAGTATGTGCTCCACGTTAATTGTAGCCGTTTTGCAACTGCGCGCCTCGAGAAGGCTGGCGAGGTGCTCGAGGCATAACGAGTATGATCGACGCCGAAATCTCCGGCAGCCGGCTCCTAGTTGCTAGGATGCTCACTATCCGAAGGTCTGGTCCTTGCCCCAGTCCCGGCCTCTTGGCCTACTCTCAAATCTCGTTCACATAGTAGCCCTTGATTTTCTTCAAAAGATGACAGGGAACAACATCTGGCCTGGAGCAAACTATCCCTGTCCCTGTCCTCTCGTGAGCCGCCAATCTTGTTGCTTGTCTTCGATGTCTGACGCTATGCTGCTTTGCTCTACGCCTATGCCAAGTCATACACCAAAGGGCCAAGCTCATGCGAGGAGCAAGTTTCGTTCTCCGAAAGGTTGAGACAATGGGTTTGTCATGGGGACTTGAGGCATTTGTATAAGAATTCTGCGTTCCATTGAAAGTTTGTTCATAATAGCTTTGCTCTATCAACAGCCTTCACTCTCTTAGCTGGTCTATCATTGCATTTTACATTCGCTCTTTCACGGTCTGGCATCGTCCAATAATCGTTACTTCATTTACAATATATTGTACATACCTACTTGATCGTTATATTCTCAGTCATAACAAACTCTCAAGATGCAGTTCAAGAGCTCAGCCCTCCTCCTTTCTCTCCTGGCTTGCGGCGCCTTGTCGGCGCCAGTTGAGAAGAGAGCCCTAACTCTTCAATCCTATAACGATCTTTCCATCAGGTTCGTTCCCACTCCTGCCCATCCTCGTACCCGCTCCTTCTAACTCACCTCCAGCGCCGGAACTGCGGGCAACGCCCAAGCCGAAGCCCTTGCCAAGATCCCCATCGATATGAGCGACCTCGCGGGAGTCTCCGCCGCCGACCTGGAAACCATCCAAACCGAGCGTGAATCCGCTGAGAGCGCCGAGACCGATGCCTTCAACCCGGCAATCGATGCCGCGACAGACGACGCCACCAAGACCGCCCTCCAGAACGGCAAGATCAAGAACAAGGTCCTCAAGCTGACGCTTGAGGTCACGGGTCTACAGATCCAGCAGGCTCAAGGGAAGGATACGAGCAGCCAGATCACCGAGGAGCAGACGAAGTTGACGAACAATATCAACTTGGATACGAAGGCGGCGGGGCAGGCGAGTCAGGCGGTCCAGTTTGATGGGTAGAAGAATCTGACTGGGCTGGGCTGACTGGGCTGGGTGATGGAGCAGTGAGAGAGGTCGTTCTCCGAGTAATCGAAGGACATGTCGAGACTGATCATAGCCCTGAGAAGTGAAAGGCGCCGGCTGGATGGAAGACCCTGTACATTGCGTTCAATTCTAATGTGTACAGCCTTCAGAAGCTTCCTTTTTCATGTAGATAAGAAGTGCAAAGTCCTATCAAATTAACAGAAGAGCTCTAATTATGCCCTGTCGCGTAGTGTCTCCTATCGAGCTGAACCAACCCTTACCCTTTCCCAACAAAGCCATTCTCCAAAATCCCCACCAACTCATCCAGCCTCTCAATACACAGATCCGTATACTCATGCTCCCCAATCGCCCTGTTCTCATCGTTCAATAGCAACACCGTCGCGGCCCCAGCTTTATATCCCGCCTCCATGTCGTCCATACTATCTCCTACCATAATTACCCCTCTCCCTAATGCCTCCCTCTTCTCCCTTACTGCTTCCTCACTCTCCAATTCCTCCCCATCTTCCATCTGCTCCTCCTTCCTAGCATCCTCCTTCTTCTCCTTCTCCTTAGCCCCTTCCCCTTCCTCACCTCTCTCCAGCACCCCAGCAAACGCATTCCACCCCTCCCTCCCCATCCTCCCCTCAACCTCCTCCCTCACCCTCCTCCCCACCTCTCCCCCAACCCCCCACTCCGCAACGCACCACCAAACCCCCTCCGGACTCGGCTTACTCCTCACCCCAACCGTCTCCCTCGTAACCACCGGCTCAAACGCCACCCCGGCCAAATACCTCTCCCTCAGGTGCTGCACCGGCGCCGGGAAATTCCTCGTGCACAGCGCCTTCCTCACCCCTTCCTGCCCTTTTTGTTGTGATGGTTGTTGTTCCTCGAGATAGGAGAACAGTTCGGCGAGGCCCGGCTGGGGCTGCTGCGCGGTCATGAAGCGCCGCTCGATGGACTGCAGGGTGCGGACGGCTGCGGCGCGTTGCTGGCGCGTGGGGAGCGCGCGGATGTGAGAAAGTATGTCGTGCGAGGCGGGGATAGAGAGGGCGGTGCGGATCTCTTTGAACATTGAGCTTTGGGGGAGACTGGGGGGTCGAGCAGGTACCATTAGAGGGAGATTTTCTTGAATGGGAAAGTGTGTGTCTGCCCAAGGAAACAGCAGAGGAAGGAGATCAGCCTTGTTCAGAGGACAAGGATGCCCCAGAACTGCGGATCAAGTTCAACAGTATCTATTGAGAAAAGGAAAATGCAGCATTGAGCGCGGTAGCTGGAATTCTTCTCCCACGTGCAACAGAAATTACAGGCCAGGCAGACCCAAAGAAGAACATTCTCGTATTGAACCAATCCCAACAAACAGTAAAAGGAGATATCCGACCCACCATAAAGTCCCATCCTACACGCCAGCACCATTCATCAGCTTCATCGCCCAAAAATAAAATATAAAAAGAAAATAGCCACGGCCCCTGTCCACATCACGCCCCCCCCCTCCAAGAAAAGAGAGAAAGAACTCACCACATCAAACACAATCCCCACCAACCTCTCCAGTCCCTCATCAGCACCATCACATCCTCCTCCTTTCCCCCGCCCTAACGGAGCAAATCTCCGCGGCCGCTGAAGCGCGGACGACATGGTGTATCTCCGGCGCGAAATCGTGTATACGAAGCCGCCGGATCTAAGTGAGAGGGGCGAGGTACGGGGAGTTCGCATGAGCCCCCAGATTATCAAGGAAGGAAAGTCAGGTGGTTAAGGTAAGGTAGGCGAGGAAAGAAGAGGTGTAAAGAGGGAAAGAGCTTCCTCGCCTCGTGGTTGAGGTTTTTTTTGTTCAGGAACTAGAGAGACGGGACATGTTCCGCATTCATCCAGCGGTTACTGTTCAAGAAGCAGCTAGTCAAGGTAGGTAAGTTTGTGTGATGTGATCCGATGTGTTCTCAGTTGTTTTTAATTTTTTGGTGATCTAAAATCTATGGATTTTTTGAAATGGCATCATCTCATACGGCTTTCATATAAGAAGCCACTCCGTACAGACGGTGAACGATTTCGGCGTGACGATTACTTGACATTTCACGGCAAATCTACGAGTTCTGAGAACATAGATTTAGACACGTCTGAAGTCTGTCAACACGAAAGCCGTGGTCGACGAATGATGCGTGAGATACTGTATGTACACCTGGTACAATACCTTTTGAAAATTATCCTCACCATTAAAATTTTTTGCAAGCCAGAGTGAGCATCAAGAACTCTATCTTCGTTTCAAGTAGCCCGCTTTTTCTCTCGTTCCCAGAAATAGGCAAGGTGTCAACAACCAAACGCCGAAAGCAGTTCTCGCAAGTCCCTTTTTCAAAATCTACACAGAAAGACCATTCATATCGACATCATCATAGCAGAGGCCAGCTCGGCTCAATAACCCAGATCCTCATTCGAGCTCGAGTCAATTGGATTCGGGCTCCCTCTGTACCGGTTTCTCTTAACAGCGTTCATATTCCCAGGACTGTATTGTCCGGAAGTAGTGATGGGCCGTGGCCCCGTTGGTTTACGGGTCGGTGTCTGACCGGATGCGGAGCGAACGGTCGGCGAGCTGCTCTACGTGGATGTTAGCATCGGCCGAAATTGCAATCGATGGGATTTGGAGTCCACTTACGTTATGGTATGCCGGGCTAGCTCCTCTCGCCGCCGCTACATGGTCTGCATAAGTCGGTCCTCTCGGCACGTTCCCGGGGCTCATTGCAAGCTTTGGTGGCCGCTCAGGAACCAAAGGACCGTCATCCTTGATCTTCGGCGGTCGAGGGGGAGGACCACTACCAGAACTATCAGAGAGACGCTTCTTTTCCTCATCTTCTCCCAGCTCCATCATTGCAGAGGACGATTCAGAGTAGCCTGTATCAGAGATAGGAGATAAATGGCCAGGGTTAGGACCATAGCTGTGTCGATTCTCTTGATAGCCCTTAGCAGGCGCCATCATTGGAAGCAAGCCAGGTAATTCGCCTTCCCAGCGATCCGACGTGGGAGACGTTGGTGAAATGCCATAGGTCTGAGCTTGGGTCTCTAGATGCGACTGATATCGGCCAGTGGGTCCTTGTCTCGGTTGAGGATGCTGGAGATTGATGCTGTTGCGGTGTGCTTGATATTTAGGGTTGTCGGAGACCTGAGATGGAATGAGAGGGGACGGCGGTCGGTTTTCTTGCTGCCCCAAATATTCTCTTGATCGGAGGCTGTCATCTGGCGAAAGTTCATACTGGTATTGTCCGAGATCGGATCCCGAGCGAGAAGCATCGGAGAAGGGACGCTCTTTCTTTGCCGAGTTCTGAACGCTGCTTCGAAATGTGTCTCCCACACTTGATGCTGTGGTCTTCGACCATCGAGAAATTTTGGGGAAGAACGATGAAGAGCTAGATTTGTGCTTTCGTCTCTTTCCTTCAGACATCTGAGGAGTGTTCTCAGCACTTTGTGGGCCGGGCGGTACTCGCTCACGAGGTGCTGCAGTAATCGGCACTGTTCCTCCACGATTCTCCTCTCGTGAATCGCGTATATCCCTCTGAGGGCTGAGTAACTCCTCTTCCTTCGAGGTCTGATGGTCGAGAACTTGTTGCTCGTGTGGCTCAAGGTATTCTTGTTCCTCATCGCCTTCCATCACCGTACTTATCCTGTTCTCCGATTCTCTTCGACCGGTCCCGAATCTTCGAGAATCGTCCATCTGGCGGGAAGAATTGGTGGAAAAGTAACCGGAGCGATTACCTGTGGATGAAGTACCTGCCTGACCTTCAGGCTCATAACCGTCTTCCGGATTTTCGCGTAGGCGATCTGCTGAATCGTAGCTTCCTGGTTGTGATCTGCTCATCACAGGACGAGCGTCTTGATCAGCTCGTAAACCCGTCACCTCATCAAGTAACTGCACAAGCATGGCTTCAATATTTTGAAGTTCTGCTGTATTCTTTGAACTGAGACCCTTGAGGGCACGGCGAAAGACATTCTTGCGCTTGGTGGGGAGGTCCTCGCCATCTTCGGTTGAACCTCGTCCAATGCGGTTGGAAGAGGGTTGAGGCCGTGGGCCTCCTAGGATTTTCTGAGTCAGTTCGTGCTGTCTATCAGATGTATCCATGTTGAAATCGTTTTGCTCTGCGATGAATTTCTTCATGTCTTCGAAAGAATTTCGCATTTCGGCTGCGCTACGAACGAGAGTCACCAGAATTTCGGTGTCCCTAGCGTTTCGTTGAGCGTCCCTAACGGTCAACTGGTCGCTGTCAGCAACATTTCTCGTTGGCGGCGTTCATACTTACGTGATCCATGAGAGCGACAATGTCCTTCGACTGAATACCTTCAATGCCCCTACCAGTAGCACTGTCGTAAATTGGCGACGCCATCCCATGCGAGTGGCTAGTCAAGGCTCGATGATGGCTAATGAAGGGATCTTCTGCGGCAAATCTCTCATTAAGAGTTGCAGAATCTTTTCCAACCGGCTTGCGCTTGATATCCGGAGTTGCCGCTCTAGGTGAATGGTTTGGAGCTGCGGAGATGTAACCTTCATCTTTTAGACCCGGTGACATGAAACCATTGCGCTGATCGAGGCTCGGTCCTTGAGACGGAGATAGGGTATCTTGATGGTCCCTATAGCCTGCATCAAAATTGTCTTGTTTGTCTTCACGGGCTATGCCCTTGCCGCCAATAGCGCCTAAACCTGCACCTAAGCCAGCCCCAAGCAGTCCCGCCTCCGCTGCGCCTAAGCTATGACGTTCTTCATCATTAAAATAAGGGTCGCCTTTCGATCTGGGGGGAGTCGGATTGTAGGGCCAATGGTCCCGGTTCTCATGTGACACTCCACCGATTGGTCCCTGGATGACGGAAGGATTTGTCGTGATGTCGGATTCTGGAGAGCCAAAGCCGTGACCAACCTCTGGCATGCCCTCACCCTCAACAGGGAGTGCACTTGTACTCATCTGTGGTATTGATCGGCGTTCGTCAATTGACTGCGCTACACTCTGAGGGGGTGATGTTGCGCCCATGCGTTGGGGAAATGACTTTTCATCATGAGTTTCAGGGACGTATTGTTGCTCTAGAGGGCTTCCATGCTCCCTATTTGGCAACTCTTTTATGTCTTGTAAAGGCGATGCAGGACTACCGGTAGATTGTCGTTCAATGAAACCTGCATGCGAGCGTTCAGCGGACTGCGTGGAACACACGTCAAGAACAGATAGGTTGTCGAGAGAAGCCACGGCAGATTCAATAGCAATAGGTGTATGCACGTATTCTGGGATCGCGGCAGATCCCTTTTCGACTTGTTGACCGGCGGTGACCTTGTCAAGATAAGGAACCTCAAGACTGTCATCTGTGTAATTGGTCAATCGTTGACCGGCAATTTTAGGATCGCTGCTGGCATATGAATCGCGATATCTCTCATTCTCACGATGCTGTTCATCAAACCAATCCTCATCACCTTCCTTGTAAGAACCGCGGTAGGACGCCCCGGGGCTTTGAGCATCGTCTGGGAACTCATGTTGGCCCATTATCTCACTTCGTTTTTCGAGATTGATGCCCTCAGGTCGTCTCGATTTTGCGACAACAGGGCTAGCAGCAGCCGAACTCAAAGATTCGAAGGATGCTCTGGAGTCTCTGACATGATGATCCCTATTAGGGGAGGATAAGGAGCCCGTGCTATGGGCGTAATGTATTGAATCTCGGGAATGCTCCATTGAGTCGCGATTTGGCTCGCTGGTCTTGTAACTTGCGACACTCTGTATCGGACTCAGGCCACGACGGATGGGGTGCTGCGTATGGAGATTCTTCTCGTATTCTTTGACCTTGTCTTCGTCAATGATCGGGGAATCTTGAGGGGAATTGCGAGCTGCCTGGGCAAGCAAAGCCGCAGCGCCTCCAGCAGCGCCAACCAGTGTAGCCTCTTTGCTGTGCTCGTGCTTTTTTTCGTGGACAGTTGGGTCGCTCACGCTCTTATGGTTGCTTAGATTGCCCGTAGAAAGATTGCTGTGATGAGTTTCGAGACCTCTCTGAAGGCTAGCAGGAGACCGTGGAGTTCTTGTAGGTGTGATAGAACCTGGCGATATCATTTCTCTTGGAGAGCCCCTCAAAACTTCCCGCACCTCTCGATGTGTAGGACTGGCTGTTGATACGGTTTGCTCAGACAACAAAGATGTTCTCGTAAGCTCTGAATCGATGTCACTTCTCATCGGCATAGGTGGAACGTCGTGCTTGTGGAATATCTCTTCGCTTTCAGCAAGGCTGGCGCTACGGCTTCGTGACTTGCTGCTCCGGCGCTTCTTCCTTCTTTCTCTTGTATCAACGCTTGACTTAGAGTCATGATGTTTCAGTGCGGCAGCCGTCAAGGCGCCGCCTAGCAACGCTCCTGCGGCAGCGTCTCGAACTTTGTGGTCTTTGCTTCTTCTGCGGTGCCCCTTTTCGTCCTCAACAATTGTGCTGTCGCCAGACTCTCGCCGGCTGTAACTTCGCTCGGACCGAGAGTCTCCGTCTCGAGCTTTTCTTCTCTCTTTCCTACGTTTTGATCCGGATGATAAAATCTCTTCAGATCCCCGGCTGTCTCGGCGAACAACCCTTGGCTTTTTCAGGCTTGAGTCATGACCTCGTTTAGATACGCCTCTTGTTTGTTCCTCTAGCGATACGCTGCTGGTGGAAAGATCGGAAGGATTGGTTGCACGCTCAAATTTGCTTCTAGTCGACTGCACCTTGGAATCCTTCTTGAGTTCTTTCAATTCTGGAAGAATGAGTCGACGAATAGCGTCCTCCACAGTTTCTAGAAGTTTCGGATTGTTGATGGAAGATTTGGACGTCCCCGAGCGGAAAGAGTAGGCATCCGACTGCCTACGGGGGTCGAGGAGGGAGTTCGAGGCGACACTAGACTCACCCGTCGTAACGGACTCGTCCTCACGATGCCTACCGGATTTGCGGCGTGATGACTTTCCTTCTGTCTCTAGAAGCTCCTTGCTAACGCTGCGGCTTCTGCTCTTGTCGGCGTGTTGCTTCTTGGCGGTGGACATCTCCCTTGGCTTGTTGCCGAGCTTCTCGACAACCTTCTGAGCTATCCTTTCCCGACTGAGACTTCGACTCCGTCGCCGTGAAGGTGCTTTAAGGGTGTCTTTGGCTGTTACAATCTCTTCTCGGCTTTGGCTCTGGCTGCGTTGTGGGCGAGTGGTTGGTAGGGGTGCACCTGTGTCTAACACACTATCCGGAGGCATTGAAGAGATATCAGATGGAGGAACGATATATCTCGGTTCGTTGGAAACGCTGGTTCCGGACAGATCGCTGCCTTGTCCTCTGTTGAGCACTTCGATTTCCACTGGGGGCCGACGCGAGGCTAGGTTGGAGTCTTCGGCGAGGGAAGTCGCGGAGCTGATGCTCTGGTCTTCTGCTATACGCTTGGGAGATCCGGCTGAGCCCAGAGAGATACGCCTGCTGTAAGATGGTCGACGAGCACCATTCGACTCGCTCACCACAATGTGGTCGCGCTCGTCTTTCAGCTTCTTTGAGGCTGATGGCGTAACCTTGACTCTTACACTCGGGCGACGGGTTTGCGACTTGGAAACCTCTTTTCCTCCTTCAAAATATTCGATCAGTAGCGAGGTTTGGGATCGGTTGTGTGATCTACCAAGCTTATTTCCACTCTTTTCGTGCTTCCTGCGGGTTGATATTGTAATTGGGCTACCGTCCTCAGGGATGGAATAAGAGGTCTTGTCGGTTCTTCTCGAAACATCCGTGGCCAAATCGGTACCAGTGACACTTCCGCCCGAGGTATCGACAGCAGCGGACGAGTCGGTTGGAGCAGGTAAAGTTGGCTTGCGGGCGACGTCCGCACCCATCGTTTCTTGCCCTCACGTTTGCATGGTCATGGAGGAAGCTGGCGGTCTTCAAGGCGCGATCTGTGATTCTCTGGCTCGACGAGATGGTGCAGGTGTCGAGAGGAGAGAATGCGTCGGGGCGATGAAATCTTGTAAGGTTTGCAGGAAGTAGTCGGTTGAGGCTTCTGGGAGGCCAATCAGACGAGGACGCAGCCCGCTTTTCCGGCGAGAGATATGCGACGCACTGCGGGATGGCGAAGTTTCCGATGAGGTTGGCGAATACAGACGCTGTCGGCGATTTGGTCTGCTGGTATCCGTAGGTTTGTGAAATCTTGCACAGCGAGCAAGAAGCTTTGGGTTAGGAGGCTTTCGTGGGGGGGGGCTGGGGGGCTGGCGAGCAGCGGACCTGAGACCACAACAAAACCCCGTGATCGGGGCTGGTCGCAATAAGCCGTGGTGGTGGATTCTAATGTGAAAGACAATCTGCGCAAACGACGAGCCGGAGTGTATCCTCCCTTTTGGTTCAATTGACTGCCAAAGGAACGGAAGAAACAAAAAGCCCCAGACTTCCAGGCCTGCCGTTTGGGACGGAACGCTTCCCCAGTCTACGGGATTACGGTGCCTGCCCCGCCGCCGCCTGACGCTGTTGGTTGCATGGGGCAAACTCTCACTTGTCAACGTGCCGCCCATCCCTCTACTACTCTCTAGGAACACAGTGCACAAATTTATCGTGACTGCGGTAGGTCTGCAGCTTTGGCATGCGCCATTTGTGACTGATCGAACTTGCAGGGAATGCTTCATGATTTGATCGATGCGACCCTGCGCCTACAGAGCAGCCGGACTCGCCCAGTATAAGGAGACGACCATTCATCACCTTGTCGAGCAGGAAAAAGCTGGTATTCGACGATTTAGCTGCGGCCATGTATGCACCTCCATGCGCCTCGCAGCGAATCCCTGGCGGATGGCGACAAATCGACAGCCTAACCGTATTCAAAGCCTCACCAATGACGGCTTTCAACCACCGTAGAACTGGAGATCCAACGAGCCCAACGTCCCTCGGTGGATTCAAACAGCCTTCTCACCGCGTTATTGAGCTTCAAAACACCTATGATATCAAGGGAAGCTTGGGCCATTGAGTTCCCCCATCTTTCTGAGGCACCCTTATGGCCTGGGCCGTCGTGTGGATCGCCTGCGAATCTCGGCTTGGGAGGGCGAGCCGCGGCCTCACGCGCCAAAGCCCAAGATTAGCGTCGAATCAGCGCTAGGGACTGGCCAAGTCCCCATGAAACCGCCCCCTTGTCGATAGGCAGGTTGACCGGGAGACGACCCCTGGCACGGGCTTCCTACCGTTGATGATAGGCGCTGGCAAAATGCGCTTGCCAACGCATCACTCGGTAATTGGAAAATACTCCTATTCGGGAGCAAAATCGACCAGCACTAGAAATGTTGAGCCTCATATCAAGCCGTGGGGTCGTAAATTGACCTAGAAAGCACCTTGATCTTGTTGCTGGCCTGGTTAATCGAGCTGCTTCGGGACTCTCACGTCAAAAGGGATTCCCTTTGAGTTTAATGTAAAGTCCTAGAATATTCAAGATACGGGAGTACTTACGTTGAATGCAACAGGCAGGTTGCGCAGTCTTCGGTATCATTCAGATTGTGTTACAAAGCCAAAAAGTGTCAACGCTCGGCTGAAGCAAGTCAGAAGCAAGATTTGATCCAATAGAGAAGAAACGTTGCACTGTTATAAGTGGCTCACCAACGATATGCCACGAAGGCCTAAGAGAATGATCAAATGAGGAGAGCTGCGATATCTCGTCAATGTTTATCTATTATTCAACAGAGTGTTGCACGGGTGAATGCGCTTTGCACACGATATCCAACATCTCCACCTTTTCCTCCTGAGTTTTGAGATCATTGTCTTGCATCTGTTTCAGCATGCCAAAGGCCTCTATATGGTGTGTAGTTTTTAGCCTCTTTCCTTCGTCTCGTTTGTGAACCGGGCGGAATTTGGTCTAGCCGATGAGGCTCGCTCTTCCTCTTGATATTGGCGATTAGACTGTTGCAATCACGGTTCCAGATGCAAAAGTGCATTCCGCGTGTGTTTGTAGCGACCAATCCAGCACTGTGTTATCGGTAAACCTGTCGTCCCTGGGCCTTCACAGCTGCGCATGAGCTTACCTCTCCAAACACACAGGCAAGACTACAGAGATCTTGGCTCGATGCCAACACGGTACAGTCAGCATTCGTGTTGCAGGCAGGCGTGGCGCATCGCCTCGCCAAATCCGCAAAGTCACGAGAGCCGACGGGACTCAGGGGAGATGCCATGACAAGGCCCACAAAAGTGATCGCAGCAATGATGCTTGAGAACTGCATTATGAGTTTTAATAAGCTTGGTGTTGATTTGATAGCTTGGGTACGGTGGAACCTCTTGCGATGTCGAATCCTTTATCTGCTCAAGAGCTTTAATTGCGAGGCAAAATGTGACCGGTGACAGTTTTGGAACAAACGTCTTTATATGTCACGCGAAAATGAACACGAAGAGTCCTTGGGACCGTAAGCTTACTCCTGATTATCCGGCGAGCGAACCACGTTGTCAGGTAGCGCAACCGTGATTATGGAAAACGTCCGCCTCACCAAAGGGCTTCGAATATTATTGACGATGGAGCTCGAGGAACAACAAATCAAGGACCTCACTCTAAGGCCACAAGCTTCCTAAAGAAACATTCCCCGAGCTAATATCAGACACCATGTATCGCAAGTACTACCTCGCTAGTTCGGCTCCATCTTTAAGCGAATGGTCCGGATCCACTCAATGGACTTGGATGGACGTTCTTAATCAATGGCAAATGCTAATTGACCTTTATTGACATAGCGTCTGAAAGGCTTTCAATCATTTGATGTCGAATACCATCATTGGAAATGCGGAATGAGACTGCTGCGAAGTCGATAGCCGCCGTCTACAACAGCTAAAGCATCGTGATATGTCTGTACAGCTTGAGATTGCCTAATGTATTACCGTCACCTGTTACATGGACACTCATATATACTCATGAAAATGGAGATGCTTTCTGTGAGGAATGCGTCTGGATGGTACATTTTAGACAAAGCGAAGTGGTTTCCCAAACTCAAGTCCATGAATGATGAGAAGACAAACGATACCTTTTGCGGAAAACTCGCGCTCATCTGGCCTCGAATCATATCAAAATCCAAAGGTGCAGCGCCAATTTGTGATTGCTTAGATGGCCGTCTCCCAGAGTTGCACTCTCAACAAATCCATCTTTGTTGTCGTTGGCGCCTTTGACATTTCCACTCGCGCGGCCTTGCTTGCTTTTCTTTGTTTCTTTGTGTGATTTGCTACTCTTCCCTTTCCGAGGTCCTCGTCATGGTGCAGCATGTTCGGATGGATTCACTCTGCCCGCCGATGGCTTGAACTTGAGACGATCGTTACGAGTAAGTGCGTTGCTCAAAAGTGTCAGAAGAGGGAAGAAAAGTTTAATTAAGTATACGCTCTATCTGGGGGACGGGGCGATCTCCACCCTGTCAACTTTGATAAAAGGGCATGTCGCGAATACTGTGGCGCTTGGAGAAGGACTATCATGTCGACCCCGGTAACACGGAGTTCGGGAGCGCTCTCACAAATATCGGGCAATGGCCATCAAGAGCGGAAAGGGGTTCCGGAGAAGATCAGGTGAATGACGATGAGGAGAATCAGGATTTCCTAAATTCGAATGCAGATCTCGGAGATACAAGCTGGCATGGGGTACGTTTCCTTGGAAGAGGCTCATACGGACGTGCTGGACTTTGGCAGAGAGTCGTCGAAGGGGAGGTCGTCGAGGTATTTTCTAGCAGCTCTATTGGTGTCTTTTAGGGAATATTTAGTCTGACACAGATTCTAGCAAGTGGTCATAAAGCAGCAAAACTTACATGACACTGAAATGTTTGCACGCCAATACTGGGGGAGTACATATCTCCCTAATGAAATGGTTCATATGCTTCAGCTCAATAAGCTGGAATGCAGAAATATCTTACGCATCAAAGACTTCAAAGAATACAATGACGGGGAGACCTGTCGTTACTATTTCGAGTACTGTCCCTATGGAGATCTCCTGGAGCTCAGGCAAAGATATCAAGCCTTTGCGTAAGTATCGATACATTGAACAAAGATTGCGAAGCTAAAATGAGAAATTCTAGAACATATTTCCCGGAACACTTTCTGTGGTACGTCTTTAAGGGATTAATCGGCGCAGTAAAAGCCATGAGGAGCGGCCGTTTTCGAAATGTGGATTGGCAATTGGATTCGACATTGGAAATAGCACATATGGACATAAAAGCTGAGAATGTGTTTGTTGCCGATAGCATCGGAGGCTCTCCAAACACGGCTATTGAAGAATACCCAGTTGTGAAAGTTGCAGACTTTGGCCATTCCCAGCTTACCAACCCCGAGTCGACATGGAACCCTGGAAGCATTGCAGGTCTGGGTACATTGTATTATTTTGTCCCGGTAAGTAAGTGTTCACCTTGCTTAATTTTTATGGCGCGATCCATCGCGTAAATTCGACGGTGGGAAGTGCATAACGAGCAATGATGCCTTTTCAAGGGAACAGATTTTTGCTCAAAAGAATGAGCTCGGAATGAGCTCTCTTCAATTACGCCCAGAAGAGTCAAACGCGGTGCTTTGCTGGCGTCGAATTTCCTATGCCAATCCATTTTCCAAGCTCGAAAATTTATAGATCTTATTGCAACGCTAACAGTTTCATAGGAGCAATGTCACGAAGCTTTAGAACAATTTCCCGGCATACGTGGGCAGCAGATCAATTCGCGGGCCAATTTATGGAGCGTCGGAAGGCTGATGTGGGAACTAATCAATCTCCGGGAGTGGCCAGGCACTCCATATATGAAACACAGAAAAGACGGACATACAATCCGCAACATAAATTCCGGGAAGGATCAAGAGTACAGTGGAACACTGAGAAATCTGACCAGGAACTGTCTGAGGGCACACCCAGACGATCGTCCAGCGGTTGCAGACATTGAGGACATAATCGATGCAGAGTTGAGACGCTTTGATCGAGACGCATTGACTGATGATCGAGGTTTAGATCGGGTGAATTTTGAAGAAAGCCACTTTGCAGACATGCCAGTCGGTGAACTCAACGGAAAGCTGAAGCCGCACGATTTGGTCGACGCCGGTGAAGTTGAAAGGTGCGATGCAAGGGCAAACAGGAACATTCAACTGCCCATTGTCCGCTTCGATGCACGGAACAATACATTTGTGTCATTCTTTAAGGACGACGATCCGCTCCCGGAAGGCGTCAACGACCTTGTAGACCTAGAAGACTTGAGCTCCGACACACTCGATGGCCTTGGCGAAAGGAACGGCGTGGAAGATGTTTTTGGCGAAGATCGAAAACGTGGACTATCAAACGGTCCTCGTATACCTGAGAGGCAATTTTTGCGCCGACTGCAGATTGATTCTGTCGACGATGCAGTGAGTGCACAATACACTCGAGACTTTCCAGATGGTCACATTGTGTCTCCTACACGGGGATATGGGCGACAAAGAGGTCTCTTGGCAATTAGGACCTCTCTCCGGGGCATGGATTTAGAAAGACCGGAAACAGCGGAATTTGAAGAGGGGGCACAAGGCCCAACATTCCACGCGCTTGCCCACGGGAACAGCAACCTTCTCAGTTTAGAAAATTACAACGATCTCCAGCTTGCGTTGCTTCTCTTTGTATGGGGGACGAAACGCGACTTGGCACTCCGCCTTGGTGTCATTCGACGCACTAGTTGGGATTCTGACACAGCATCTTTTCCACTCACCGAAGTACATTTTGCCGACGATCTCGTTAGAACTGTATGGATATACGACATGACATTGGAGTCCGAAGGGGGCCACGCTGTGTGGGCAGTCGTGAGTCCACAGGCGGAGCCTCAGGAGGGCGACAGCGACGGGAGCCCATCCCAAGGTCTGGGAGAAGAACAGTCCCCTCCTCGACGGTCTCCTTCTCCGCTGTCTTCCCCTCCACCCTCTCCCTCTCTGCGATCTCCTTCTCCAGCATCTCCTTCTCCAGCGTCTCCTTCTCCAGCGTCACCCGCTCCAGCGCCTCCACCGTCGTCCCCTCCTACTCCTCCACCGCCTCCATCGCCAGCCACTCCAGTAAACAAACCGAGAAAGAGAAAGGCGACCCAGCAACCAACGCAGCCTACGAGAAAACAACCAGACCGTAAGCGTAGGCCACCCGACCGATACCAGGGATGACCGGACTGTCGATCGGATTCACGGCCTAGGAGCGAAAATCTCTCTGTCGCAAGTAGACCCTTTTCAAGGGTTCAGATGCTTTAAAGTTGCAATTTTTCAGCAACACCTGTCTGGTGTTAAATAATACCCTCTCCTAAATGCAACCAGCCAAACTATGCGTATATCCCGTCGATATATAGTAGGAAGTCTATTAGTGTTCTGCCCTGTTTTCAGATGTCCTGTCAGCTTGATCATCCGATTAGACCAATACCCTACTGATAACGTCCCGTAAAAGTCCAAAGGAGGCTCAGCTATACGATCATCATATCTGGAATCTACTAGTCAATTAAATCTTTAGACTTCGGACCCTTACGCTAATAAGTCGTGGCCGTGCCCCTAATATGATGCAAGAATGCCCCGCCAAAAGCAGTGTCTTCAGCCCCCAACCCCTGCTCGGGCCCGAAGGATTTTTCTAACAACCCAAAACGTCCCTATCTCGCGAACTGCATCATTTCTTATGTCAGTTTAACGTTTCTTTTCGCGACCTCACAATTCCTGTAACCTCTCTCCGGTACCAAAAGCATAATGGCAAGGTCCTTGAGGGCGGCCTTACCGGATGGCTGCGGTGGTGGCTGAAGCATTTTGCCCTGGCGTGTAAGCAGCGAGAACGTAGTCCGTAGAGGCTCCCCTTTCTTCCTGGTTCGCTTCTTATAAAAGCCTGTCTTTTTATCATTCTCCCATCACCCAGTTTCTCATCTTAACCACACTTTTAATTCATTCAATAACTCCTTCAGCAATTCACTTCCTCGACTCCAACAAAACCAGCCACCTCTCTCACCTACCAGAAGAGCTATGATCGCCTATTCCGCTTACCGCGGCATCAAAAAGGCCCGCGAAAAGCGCCGCGAACACAAGGCCGCCAAGGAAGCGCAAGCCAACGGCGGCGTCGCTCCTTCTCGAGACCAAAATCAATCGAAGATGTACCAGGATGCGAAGCAGCAGCAGCAATATCAGAGCCCTAGCCAAGGGTACGCGCCCCCACAGGACGCGGTATCGCCGCCGCCGCAGTATGGGTATGTTGATGAACATCTGAGCCTATCGCGTGGGGGATTTTGCTGACGAATCGTGGCTTTACAGAGCGCAGAGTTACGGGAACAATAATCCGTTTAATAGTCAGTACGGGCAGGGGAATGGGAGGCCGCAATGAAAGGTGCTTTGCTGTGAGGGGCTCTATCTGGGAATATTCTGGCTAAGGCGAGTTGAGAAGTATAGAGGAGTTTGTGGTATAATTTATTCATCATTTCGTTATGTTGGGATTCAAGAGCGTTTCTGAGAAGAGAATGTTCGTCAATCATTGAGAAGTGCGCTGACATGAAGAATCTCCCTCGATGCCCCTGTCCCTGTTCCCTTCTCGCCGTCGTCATGCAAGAATTTCACTATGTCAAGATCCGGCTTCTCCCACGGCCGTCTCTGCATTTCCTCAGCCAGCCGAGATTCTTGCCTCCTCAACGACTCCCACATGAATCACCCAATTCCATCTGCCCTTCCATTCCTCATAGTCGATATCTGTACGCCAACAACCTCCATGTTACCGCTTCAGTGATACAAAAGTCTCCTTAGAACACCCACTCCACACCGTCTCCCCATCAATCGCTATCCCCCGTCAAATCAATCACCGGCCACTCTGTCATCCGTCTCGACACTGAATACCCGTCCCTCTCTCTCCACTCCCCGGTGTCAAACTCATTCCCATATTCTTGTATTGCAGTACCGTCCTCTTCCTCATTCTCGCGCCGTACCTTTCTCAGCCTTCTTCCTCTTCTAGTGTGGCTCTCGTTTCTTCCCTCCTCGATCTCTCTGGCGCCCTTCCATTTTCCTTCTTGCAGCGCTTCCTCGCGCTCTTTCCTTTCTAGCTCTCTGCCCATCTTCACAAGATCGGCTATCTCCCTCCTCTCCGTCGCAATTTTCCCTTCTTTCAGATCCTTTTCACGCTCCTTTCTTCCAATCTCTCTGCCGATATTCATTATCTCCCTCCGCACCCTGTCCGCCTGCTCCCTCCTCTCCATCGCAATTCTTCCCTTGTAAAAATCCATGGCGTAGCGCATACGGGCCTCCTTGTCGAGGATCTGGGAGAGCTTGTCGGAGAGATCGTACCAGAAGGCGGCGCTTGGGAGGACGGAGGAGGATGGCTCTGCTGGTGGCGCCAACTTGGGTGGCTTCTTTCTCAGGGTGTAGGTGGTGGGTGAGGAAGGGTTGAGCGGTGGCATCGAGATGTGTGTGATCTTTTGAGATGGTGAATGGGCGCAGTTGGGAAGTTCGGATGCTGAGGGAGAGGCTTTGAGAATAATGTCGAGGTCGTTCGGTCTCCAGGTGCGAGCATATAGTTATAGACTGGATTTGAGAACCGTCGATAAGTTGATTTGGTGGGATTTGCGATGTCGATCTCTGCCTGGTGGTATTTTGGAAGCGCTCTAGTTACAGAGTATTGAACGATCGGTTCGGAGGAGTAGAGTGAAACTCCAACGTCTTTGTTTTCGGATGCCTGCAGGATAAATATAAATTTTTAGCCGGGATTTAATGTGCGGGTAAGCGCCTGATCAGTGAAGCCACGGTCAGGGTATGTGAAGTGGACGGAGCAAATCTTCGGCGGCGGTCTAGGTCCTGTCGTGCCTTCAGATTGCTCTGTGGTAGTGCTTGTTTCCGCAATTCACGTCTCCATCAAGTCGTGTTGCGAGACTTTACTTGGATTCTGCAAGCATCATGTAGAACCATCTTGCACTTCCAGGTCATCCACCCCGACTGCTCGTCCCTCCTGATTCAACATCTCAATCTCACTCCGCAAGAATGGGATGCCTGTCCTTTCCCTCTCGCTTGCTCTTTCCGCCTCGATCTCTCCCGGGAAATAAATCCGATCGCAGCCTTCCATCTTCTCCGACCCGACGACTCTCCCGTACAACTCTCCCATCCTTGCCTTGAACTCTGCCAACTCCATAAACAAGTCTGGTTTGATCACCACAAACATATGCCCAACATCTGCCACCCTGCTGCTCTCATATGGTCCCTCTACTTCCCCCGCAAATGCACTGCCACCCACCACCCCAGAGAAAACATCCATCATAAGACTCAACGCACTCCCCTTCGGCCCTGCCATCGGCAGCATCACTCCCTCTAACGCTTCTTTTGGATTCGTCGTGGCCGTCCCCTCTCTATCCAACGCCCACCCCTCCGGAATTCTCTCCTCGCGTCGTGCTGCACGATGTACCTTCCCCCTCGCAACTACACTAGGCGCCATGTCCATGATGAACGGCCTGCCTCCCTCCCCACCCGGTGCGCCCGCGGCGATAGGGCTCACACCAAGCAATTTCTCACGGCCACCCCACGCCGGCATCGCGGGACTGCTGTTCGTGAAGACTAAGGACATCATCTCCGCGTCCAGTGCTTGCTGAACAAATGTCGCCGACGTGCCGAAGTGATTCGAGTGCTTCACGCTGACCATCCCAATTCCAAATTCTTTTGCGATCTCAATCGCTTTCGCCATGCTCATCCGTGCTGCGATGAAGCCGAACGCATTGTGCGCGTCGCATTGCGCTACTACAGGCGTGACGTTAGTGATGCTAGGGATGGCGGTGGGCGAGATGAGACCTTTGCGGAGGCGGGTGAGGTACGGGATCATGCGATTGATGCCGTGGGTGTCGTGACCGTGGAGGTCAGCGTGCACAAGGCATTCGGCGACGATGCGAGCGTGGGCTTGGGGGACTTGGTGGGCTTCAAGGAGGGATTGGGCGAAGTGGAGGGCTGCGACGGAGCGGACGTAGAAAGGTTTTTCTGAATCGGTGTCTACGTTTGCCATATTTGGTGGTGGCTTCAAACCGAATCTCGACCCGGAGGCAATCCCTTATCTCAAATGCTATGGTACGCTGAGAAGCTGCAGAATCCTACCATGCGTCTCAGGCTGTGACAACTTTGGTAAGACGTTGTAGCGAAAGCCGCTGTTACTATTCTAGAAGGAATTACATTTGCTGAACCTAGGCAGAGCTTTCAATTCGGAACGCTGGTTGTATCTCTTAGCCTAATTTGGGACGCAGCATTTGACGTCAGAAGGGCTGGGGCAGTAGCCCCTAGAAAGACTTCGTTAGTCTAAAGTTCAGAATAATCCAGACATGTTCCATTATTTGGTGTTTTCGGTTTTGTAAAGTTGCATTGGGTACACGTTATCTTAGACTTGCTCTACATCGCCGATGTTAGAAACTTAGTCCACTGCAACCCGGGCAGCGTTCAATTCCCTTCCTCCCAGCACGATCTGGAGATTCACATCGGAATAGTATACCGCTTCAGCGGACAGTCTCGAATCTACGCGAAAGCAAGCTATGCGACGCGGAAACTACGATCGATAGGTGATTATTCCGCTCCGGGTAGCTCCCATGTTCTTTAGAATGTCCCGAGATTCGGCAATCTGTCCAGTGAATCGCGGGTTAGTCCTGCTGGCGGCTCGGGGAGGCTATAGAATGGGTGATTAGTCGAGTTTAAACAGAAAGCGGACTAGGGTGTGAAGCAAGGCAGCGAGAGTGATTAGAGGGCCCTTTGTTAGGGCAGGCTCGCGGTGGACAGTCGGTTCTACGACAGGGGAATGACTCGTGCGAGATGGTCGTAAATATAGTATGACCTAAAGTATAGTTGTATTCATTTGCGGCGCTACAGTACTTCAACATCGTCTAGCGAAAAAGATCATGTTCTTTGACGCAACAGCCACCGCTAGTCTTGTAGCTGCCACTCGGACTGTAGGAAAACCATTCTAGCAGACAACAGAAGCATGTCTGCCTCGAAAGTCTATAAGCACTTATGAAGGAGTATGGTAAAGACAAACCAAAGGTTTCGCCTCAATTTTGAGCACAAATCGAACCCTCTTATTTCCGGGAGAAGGAGAAAAGGATTGACACCAAGCACCAGCTTTCTGACCAATTTCGCCATTCGACATCTGTCTTAGAGACATTTCCAATAGCCCTGTCTAAAATGGAGACCCGTTTTAGTTAGATTTGGCTTCAGTAGCGTACCTCGAAGTTTGAGCCTGGGGTCGTCTGAGTGAGTGAGAGAGAAAAAGGTAAAGTCGCCACGGAAGGGGAGGCGGCTAGCTGCATGGCATATCAATCAACAGTCGTCTCAGAGTCTAAGAAGGTCGTTCGGTGGTGGATTTCGGGTCCGGTGAACTACGTTAAAAAGAAATACACCAAATTCCCAGAGAATCTCAAGAGAGCTAACTACCTCGACTGGCTAGCGGGGTCGTAGACTCGACGATTCCGATGACATTTGGGGGCCGGCTGCCAAGAATCTGCGCTTTTCCAAGCTCTCCTGATTCTCTAGTTTGGCGCTGCTTCCTTATTCTGTCCACCTACAATCCTCTAGAATTGCTAAATTGAAGCTGCATTCAAATGGAACGATCGGAATTCGCCAAGTTCTTACCTACGATCCGGTACGAACTTGATGGTCCCCTCGGAACCGGAGATGAGAATGACCATATTTGTTCCTGCGGAAATGAAGGACATAAGAACCTGAGAAAATGGTACAGGGACTACCTCTCCTTTGAGGAGTCGTCTGATTCTGAGCCTGAAGATGACGCGTTTGACCGAAAGAAAGTCGAGAGAGATATCCGCAAGCTCATGGCCAATTCCGATATGTCCGACGGTTTCTGCGCCAAGTGTCGAAATTTATTGGATAAATGGCCAGAATTTATGCGTGACGCATCCGTGCTAGAAGTCAGAGACAACTTCGATGAAGTCTTTGAGCGTTTGCACTTCCATACTGTCGCGGAGCTTGAAGCTTCACAAAGAAGCAAATGTCTGCTATGCATGCTGTTCGTAAGGTGTATTTATGACCGTGGAGGTTCTTTAGAGTTGTGGCACAAGTACGAAAACCGTCTAAAATGCCTAGGCATGCCTTCATCAATCGCCTTGTCATTGGAACAGTCCTCAGTGTGGAATGAGCATGGTCCAGTTCTCCACCTGAAACGGCCGGGGCTTTTCTTATCTGGAGACCTGCCCATGGAACCTCTTTATATAACTCCAGTCGCAACTTTGCGTATGGCCCGAATTCACCAGCGGTTGACAGCTAATACTTATGGATGCAGATCTACCTTCTCATGAACGAGCGATCGAACCGACCGTAGAGCAAGGTACGCTGTCAAGAGCGATAGCACGTTCATTGCGAACATCAGCAGGTTCCCTACGGCAACGTCTTTCGAAAAGATCGACCGCAAGGCAGCAGGATCTGGCACAGCTGGAATTAGCCAAGAGATGGCTCCACACTTGCTTGGAAAATCATGATTGTTGCAAGCAATCTAGAGAATACGCGCTACCTACAAGACTTCTGGATGTCAGCGCAAAACCTGCACGGCTAGTAATGACAAAGGATTTGCATATGTCACCCAAATACGCCACTTTGAGCCATTGCTGGGGGAATCAGAACTTCCTTACGCTTAAGAGACAAACCGTAGAGTCATTCTCGACTACGCTGCCAGTGTCAAAATTAACGAAGACGTTCAGAGACGCCATCAAAATCACTCGGTATTTGGGTCTTGACTATCTGTGGATTGATTCTCTCTGTATCATCCAGGATTCCGATACAGACTGGAGGAACGAAGCTGGAACTATGAGTTCTATATATCGAGGATCAACCATTAACATTGCAGCAGCAGGCGCAAGAAACGGTAATTGGGGTTGCTTCCTGAAGCCTAAAGACTACGTCGGGAAAGTGCGCGTTGAGCGGCAAAGAGGCAACGAATTCATGGCCTGGGACGTTGCGCCGAGCAGCTACTATGATTCTGTTACCCGATCGCATCTATCAAGCAGAGCTTGGGCTCTACAGGAAAGGATTTTGCCTCTTCGAACGCTCTATTTCAGCAAGACAGAATTATTCTGGGGATGCAGACTTTATGATGCTAGTGAGTCTTTCCCCGGAGGACTTCCCGAATTTTCAGAGCAACACATATTTCATCTTAAGAAGGGTCCCATCTGCGAGAACTGGGGACCGATAGTCAAATTATATTCAATGGCAAAACTCACATACAGAAGTGACAAATTGGTTGCTATATCAGGGATTGCTGGGCTGCCCAAGAGGAGAATGGAGATCAATACTTGGCTGGTCTTTGGAGGAGCAATCTCGAGGCTCAGCTGTGCTGGTGCTGTATAGCTGGGAGTCGCCGATTTCCACAATCCGAGCCATACATAGCGCCTACATGGTCATGGGCATCGATCGACGGCGGAGTAAACTACTCTCAATTGCACAACGGCCCGAGAAATCAAAACGATCTTTACGGCCATGTCTGTGATGCTACTATAGACTCTTCTGGTCCAGATCCTTTTGGCCAAATTCGTGGAGGAACCATAACTCTTCGCTACAGGTTCATGCTTCGAGGAGTAGGACTAGTGGATGAATACGGCCTTGGGATGTTTTCCTGTGACATCGAATCTCCGACCGGCGAGAAGATTTTCTGTTTACCTAAAGTTGTGCTGGACTCGGATGACCTAGAGGACTCTACATTCTTCATTCTGCCTCTGATTGAGAGACTATATACCTCCGAATCCGAGGAAGGGACGATTAAAGAGGAAAATAGATATCTCGATGGCTTATTGCTTCGTCCAACAGAGACCAGTAAAGGCGAGTACCGCCGGATTGGGATGTTCTACCTGAATGTCTATGCAGGTTCAGAATTTCGCATTTACGAGCAGGACAGGATGGACCAGTTTCATAAAATCCTTGAAGAGACTGGGAGGGAAACCGCTGAAATGTGCTGTGCCTATGTTGTTACAGGATCAGAGGAAAATGATGAAAGGTATGTCATTACCATCGTATAATTAGAGGACCAGACGAGGTTCAGGCGGGAGGAATAGAACTCTTGAAAGATATTTCATTGTCCAACACTAGCAAAGGAAACCGGTCGAGCGAGAGAGGCGAGCCTAATTTTGATTGACGCTTGAGGGCTACGAAAGACCGTCTCATTTTTATCTTCCAAGATCAGGCAACATGTATCGGATTCTGAGTTATCTGTAACTCCCAAATTCGCCACGCCCACAGGCCTAGACGTTCTCTGTCCACCTCGCATCACAGATTGACGCTCTCACCGGAATGTCACAATAGGCTCAGACATGTCAAATTTTGCAAGGCTACCATAGCAACACGGCCGCAGCTCGGTTGCACGTCGCAGTTCTCTGGATAGGGATGTTTGAGGACATGCCAAAGAAGGGTCATCATAGCCTTTGTGGATGAAAAGAACAGGATCGGCCCAATATTTACTACTACACTTGTTGGAGAAGGAAAGAGAGGGTGTAGGAAAGTGACATTTATTTGTGCAAGGGTGTGCGGTCTCGGAGGTGCCAAGGTCCGATTATGGTGTAGCGCACCCATTTTATTCTAAGGTTTACGCCAGGCAAGGCTCCGTGGGTCCTACACTCCATCCAGTCGCGACTCCGCCGGATAGTCACATTCAAAAGTTCTCCGGCCATATTTTCGAAATGATCGACTCCCCTTAGTAGACGTAACGCAGAGCCTGGTCTTCCATTTTACGCACGCCTTGATCGCCTTTCCCACTTCAAGCTATCCAAGCTGCCACGCTGCAAGCAGACCGATCTAGACCTCCACGCAGCATTGGCAATCTCTAACCTGGGCCATTAGAAACGCAATTAGGGCTGTACATCGTTGCTCTGACACAGATTGGTCGGAAGCTTTTCTCCAGTCAGAAATGAGCCGCTTGGAGTGAGCATGTTTGACCAGTTCTATGGTATTGGTACGATGCAGGTGCCACGGAAAGTACTGAAAATTTTTACGTGTACGAGTCAAGAACCGGGAATTTGTGTACATGGAAGTCGTCGCTCTTGGTAATGGCTTGTTGAGAGACGAATGATTGCGTGATGATCCATAAGCTGATGGAGGTGGTCAATATCGGTATCTTCTGAAGGGTTTTCTGTTTATTCGAAGCTTACAGCTGCAAAACAACTCGGTTGGCTAACTTAGCAGTGCCTAGTAATCCAAAAGCTCACTGCCTGAAACGACTCTTTCCCGCGACTAAAGCCCCAATCGTTTCCAACGAATTATTCCCCATCAGATCAAAAACGGTAGTCTCAGCCTTTATTTCTTTCTCAAGCCAATTTCCGAGGTCGATCGCGACAAGCGAATCAACACCAAAATGCCGGCATCGGCTTGGTTGATTCTACCTCTGACGCTGAGATGCCTAGGGTCTGGCTGACTTTGCTGACGAACCGCTCGGTGACTAAAGCAGTGGCTTGATTTTTAGATTTGGCATTTTTCAGCAACTTATCACGGTTCATGGCTGCGTTAGCATTACTACTCGACGTGGATTGGCGTTACCGGTGCCCACACGGAATAAGTGGCGGAACGCTGGACGGGAGAAGGAATGACGCATCTCAATGCTCTTGGTCGAAATCACCGAAGGCATCTCGAGACCGACTGCGATTTACGCATCATCATGGGGCAAAAGCTGCAAATTTGGATCGCAATGTGAATCTATCAAGGCAATCAGCTCTTCACGTGTAGTTTCCTTCAGGTGTTCAGCCCGCTTCATCGATTTCATTAAGAACTCGCTCTCTGCAACCACTCCCTCAGTCACCATCACACATATATCGATGGACATTACTTTTTGTCCCTCGGGAGTACAATAATGCGCCAGCGCATCTCTGAATGTGTTCCCCGCTGAATAGTTCGATTATCCTCGATCTCCAAAGATACCGTCGAAGGTGGAGATTAGAACGAAGAAGTCAAGATCTTGCGGCAAGGCACAGTGGACATTCCGTGAACTGGTGGCTTTGGAACACGTGCTAACCGACCAGGCAGCTGAAAGAAGCGCAAATTTCGTCAACGATACCGCAAATCCGAGCTACGTCGGAACTCTAACGGCAAAACGAAACTGCTTTTCCGCAGCGGGGACTGAATAAAATTCGGATGACATGGACGAGCACCAGGTCATGTTCTCACTATTCTTCCCTTGATACGTCTGCCCTTACCTCCTAGACCCTGGTGGTCATGAGAACTCCATGTACCCCAGTTTGACTCTTCGTTCGCTCCGAGCCAGCCGCCAGCCGAGGTCCGCGACCCGAGCGAGGAGGGCGAAAAAGGATTACTTAGAGGCGTTGGTGATCTTTCTATCGGGATCGAGAGGCGAAGTTGTACTCAAGGCGTGCATATTAGTGCTGAAGGTTTTATCTGCAAAGCGTTTTGGTGGAAGCGGTTCGAGGACTTACAGTGCCAGGGCCACAGGTGATGCGCCTGGAGAGCAAGATTAGGAGGGTTTTTAGGAGCAGAGGCAGGAGTCATATGCGACGGACGAACCCTATGCAAAATCTCGCCCAGAAGCAACAACTGGGGCATCTCTATCGTAAGACACCTCTCCTGTCGCCGGCGACAGGGATCGCGACCGCATCGATTCGTGACAAATCACGACACGCCGCACACTCTTGGATAGTTATCGGCTTCCCTCGTTCCGTACGAAGGGAGCTCCCCGCGCATTTATATCGTCTTCTGCGCCAAGACTTCACGGTTTTCGTGCTGGGCTTGCCCAAACTTGACCTTTCATATCCACGTCAACCGTTTTCGACCGGCGTACCAACCTAAATTACTTGCTAATAACGCAATTCCGCACTTGACCTTTCGCTTAATCCAAATTCTACTTTTCCTAAGGTCCAGTCGAAATTGAGAGTGCCCAGGGACGCTACCTCATATGCGGTTGCTACTGGAGCCTGATATTGTGGAGTAAGGGAGCATTGAAAAGTGCCGGCGTCATACCCTTGGTCATGCATAGTTTCGGCCCTGATCTCAGCTTTAAGCTGAATTTAATCCCTCCCTTATGACATGGATCTATACAGCAAAGAAAATTAACAACCATTGAGCAAACAGAACCAGGGATATTAGTAAGCCATCACCACCCCACGGATGAATCTAATGGGCAATACAACGGAGATCCTTGACGCGTTTGGGCCATCCCCAAGAACCAAGTTCAAATGCCAGCCTAATTGGCCCCCAATGAACTTGCAGCCACATGCAGTATTTGTGGAACGATGGACTGGTCATGCAAAGTACCATGGACAGGAATCCAATCCGTCGTCAAAGGTTGTGAAACGGCTGCTGTGGAACCAAAATTAGCCCACTCACAGTGATGGTCCAACCTCCACAGGAACTCAGACATATACGCATGTGTTTCTGAGCACACACATTGGCTAGCCCTACTTTATAGGTACCGGTCCTGCAGGTCCACCGCAAGCTGGAGTCAGCTTTGCCTTCCATGATGTTAAGGATTCGAACTCCCGGTTTCCTAGATTCGGTCGCCCGTGAGCGACATTATTATCCCGCCTGTACAAAAGTGGAAAGCATGACCAAGATTGTTGAAATAGCCTTCGAGATTATTTGAAACATGCAAGTCCAGAGACTGTAGGTCCAGGGACACAAGGCTTCATGTTCAGTATTTAAGGACTTCCAAAGGACCTTCTATTCTTTACCTTTACCCTACAACCTTTCGGATTTCCATTTGTGTGCCGTCTTATTGATATATATATGTCTGATTCAGTAGCCGCGTCCGAATACCCGGTGTATCTTGGAGTCTGGTAGGACTCAAAATCCCTACAGAGCTCACCATACCTTCTCATTCTGATGTTCTTCTTAGGACGAATTGGTCTCATGGACGGATCTTCGGGTCAACCCTTACCCTAACCCATCGGGACGGGACGTTTTTGACCGCTTTCTTTGCACTTTTTGTCACCTTCGTGGGCACGAGCTTTTGGCATTTGACTAGCTTTGGTCTCCACCAATATTTCTCTTCCGACCAGGATGAAGACGGGTTGTACCATCAACGTCAAGCTATTCTACGCAATGCCTCCAGTGGAGTTGCTGGCCTTGTGAGGCTGCTCCGCGTGCTCTGGACGTGGAAAAAAAAAGCTAATCGGCCTTTCCACCGAATAGTTCCTTCTCTCCTGGTAACTGCAGCGACTGTGGCAGTCTTCGCTGTGGCGGGTATTTTTTCAGCGAAGATCAGCTTGGTAACAAATGAGGTACTGATCTCCAGTCCCAGTTGTGGAGTTGAAAAGCCTCTCCTAGACAGTGTTCCGCCAAATGACAAGGTCACCCTCATCTATAACCCGTACAGGGCCAGAACGATAATGTCAATTGCGAACTATGTCCAACGATGTTACTTAACAACTCAGCCACAAGAAGGCTGCGAAGCTCTTGTCAAGCCTCAACTGAAGAGTGTGGTTGACTACAAAGCAAAGTGTCCTTTCAAAGATCAACTCTGCCGTCGTACAAACCGGAATATCAGGCTCGATTCGGGCTATATATTTACTGACATGGACCTGGGACTTAACTCGCCGCCAAATCTTCGATATGCCTTGAGGACCATTACTCATTGTGCTCCGTTGACGTTGAACGGCCACGAAGGGACCTTCAATTATTCAACTGATCTTTCATATAAGAGATACTATTACGGACAAGTCAATCACGATCCCAAACAGAAAGAGGATGCGAATTACACCTACGAATATCAGCAGCAATCGGTCACTAAGTTGCGCTCAGAGAAATTTGCTGCTAGTATGCCAGATTATAAGATGGGGCAAGTTATTTCCTGATGAACCCAACCCGATCAGATTCTCGGCACCACTCAGCTAACCTCATGAAAAGCTGTCTACTGGCCAGTAGTTTCCAAGGTTCTTTGGCTGTCAACATTTCAGACTTCTATCCAATTGAAAGCCTTAATCCAATTGACGGGGACATCGTGCTAGTCTTCCTGTCAGCAGATGATGTGTTATATCCTCAGCAGGTCAATGACGACTGGTATTCAGCTCACCGGTTTGTAGGCAACATGTCATTTCCTGGCAGTTCTAGATCGGTGCCAATGTTTATATCTGACGAGCCTGCATCACCCCTTGGATGCAAGCTGCAATACCAGGCCTGCGACCCTAGACTGCCTCCTGGGCAAAATTGCACACGTCCAGGGGGTCTGATGGACATCCTCAACCCTGCAAAGCCACTCAGTGACGAAGCTAATAATGTAATAAGGTGGCTTGCAGATCCGGCAGTAGGTATTCGAGATGTCCTCGTCGCTCTTAGGGCACTGTCCTTAACATCGAGGCCTAGCCTCGGTAGTGATTCCTCAGCTCCGCTTCCAGACAACCAATGGCAGTTGGATGTTGAAAATTGGCACAATATCGCGTTGGCTTCATTGCAAACAGGTCGAATACAAGTTGCAAATGGGCCTGGAGATCCTGCTATGCTTCAATACTTTTGGCAAGGACCAGAAACCCCGACGGAAAAACGTCTATGTAAAAATCAGGTATGTGTCGTGCTCTGAGGATACCTAGTGCAGATACTTCTCACAACGTGATGAAGGGTTATATATTATTGAAGAGCGGCTCGTCAAACTAGAATATCACGAAAAGATCTCGGATTGTTTCCTTAGCAAAGCTGTACCGTGTCTACAGAGGCTGACTGGTTGACAGAAACTTAGGTCCGCAGCGTATACCAACTTCTCAGTATTCTGGCTTTCAGTCGTCCTGATCATCGGCGGCCTCGTCATGGTCTTTGGATATAAAATAGAGTCGCTCATGTATTGGATTGATCAGCGGCGCCACAATGTCAAATATTCCCGCCTTGAGTGGTATACCAACGACTTTCTCCAAACACAACGACTCGCCCATGAGGAGATTGGAATCGGCCCATGGCAAGACTGCGTCGGTGCCACTACCGTTCCGGTTACCGACAAGGGCAAGACTCTCGCCTCTCTAGATGTGCGAGATCCGCAACATCCGCGGTTGAAAGCCCTCTCCACGACCGTGGAAGATGAAGTCGGAAAAACAGAAATAGCTACGAGTCAGAGCAGCAATCTTCAAAGCAGCGAGCAGCACAGCGAGACCAATGCTGAGCAGGCGTCTCACGTAACCCCGGCCAACCCAAGTCCAGTCTACTCTGTTCATCTTCAGGACTCGTCAAAGACCCGCGCTGAGGACCACGCAGAGGACCTGCAGCATACTCCCTGCAACGCCGAAGTGCAGACAGCTTCCACCTCAGGCTCGCAGGATGAAACGCCAGATATCTCATCCGGCCTGATTGGAGAGGAGGACGAAGCCAGTCGAGAATCCCGGCTTCAATCTCCCAGCGACTCTGCTCTAGGTAGCTGGCAGAATGAGCGATAGACATGCGGAGGGTTGATGGTCTAGTACGACCACTTCGGCATAAGGATGAGGACCGAGAGGGTTGTAGAGTCAACACTAGTCTGGCATTTATGGGTCTCGGAGAGGGTGCATCTATTTGTTAGTGTGCAGGGTTTCCTATCTTGGGCAACGCTCCTTCAAACTGGTGGATAGCTAGCTTCTACAGAACAGACAGATACTCTTACCTTCCCCCTATTTGCGGTACAGGGTTTGCAGGCAGCTTTCCCTTCGTTTTACCACGGCTTTAGCTCCATGATAGTATGTATCTACAATCCGATTCAACTGCTTTAGCAGCGAGACCCTATGTCTATGGCCTCTCACAAGCTGGGGGTAGAGTGTAAGCCAAAGCCAAAAGGCATGTCTTCACGATTATCACAGTACACATGACCCTACTTCGCAGCTACATGGTGAACCGATCGCGGCGCACAACGGAACGTTGGTACCCTAAGAGGAACCGAAGCGTAGCTTGCTCGTTCTGCCCGCTTACCAGGAACGACGAACGTCCCGAATGACCAGCTAGCTGATATGAATGTGACGGATGGTACATTGGGGATAGGATGTGGGTTGCCTGTAAGGCGATTACTGGCGAGGGCATGGATCTCAGGTGGCACGGCCTTGCTGAATTGATTTTGTGTGGGGGCAATAGCATTTCTTGCTATTCTTGTGCTGTCAGAGAGCATTTTGTAAATTCCACCATCCACTTTCGAAGAGAAGTATTTCCCCTAACGTCACAATTTGAAGAGAGGGGAAGCATAGTCCGGAAGGGAAGCAATGATCAGGAACCGTTCACTGATCGGGCAAAGCTAAAAAGCTCGCTGTAAACGTCTACATAATATTCCCCAAGCCTTCCAAACTCTCAACCCCGCTACCCACTGATAGTCTGGCTGCAAGACCCACTCGCCGAGTTGAACCCTTCCGTCGCAAGAACCTGATAGTTCTGCGTCCCCAAGTTCATCCCGTGCGACGCCCACGCGTTGAAGTGGTTGGCCAGGGTCACGGTACCGCTGGTCCTCTTGCTCTGCCGGACGGAGATGTACTGGTGGAAGGTCTGCGTGCCCTGGATGGAGGGGGCGTTGGTGCGGGTGGTGAGGTAGATATTGTACGTCCCTCCGTCGCTGCTGACGGTGCCCATGAGGGTCCCGCCGGAGTAGCTGGTGTAGGATTCTTGGACGTAGTATTCGACGAGGGGGTTGGTGGTCCAGCCGTAGATGGCGAGGAGCGCGGTGCCGGAGGTGGCGCTGAAGGAGCCTTTGTAGGTTATGGACCTGCAGGGCTTCTCAATCATCTGGCTACGAGGGAGACACTATGGAGCGGTTTTACCTAGTAGTTCCAGTCTTCCATCCTCGCCCGACAACGAAGTCAGCGGCATTAGAGAATGTAACTGAGTATCCGTTCGTCGAGGCCGAGAATTGAACATTCCCACCTGTCTGGTAGTTCTGAGTGTAATCTTGGCGTCGGACGAGTTCGGTGTGATTGTCAGCAGAGATAATGAAGTCCGGTTCTTCGAGCGACGTAGGAGCGGCGAGCGATCCCACGATCGCGGAAAGAGTGAGTAAGAGTTTCGAGAATGAAACCATCATGACAACGGCGAGGGGTTTGGGAACTTTTTGAAGCGCGGGATATTACAACAGAAGAATGGCTCGGGATGACTGTGCAGACCGAACGTGGTTTTTATAACCTACCTATAGCGAATGGAGAGGATCTCCTCTTATGGGAACGGGCTGCTCCACCAGGTTGGGCTTGTCGCGATTACAGCCGTCGCCCTTAATCCTGGATTGCCATTTAGGCAATTTGGCGCAAAGCAGAATTGGTGGTCGCATTGAGCCATATATTAATGAAGAGAATCTGTGGAGCCGGGATGAACGAGTCAGCCCCTGCAGACAGCTGCAAAGATGAAACGGAACGAAACGTAGGTAGAAAGCCCGCCAAGAACTGTTGTTGGAAAAATATCCTCGCTCTCGGGCGCCGGGGGAACGTGACGAAAAGAGGGGCTGGTCCCTGGAAGACACGCCCCTTCTCCCGCTACCCGATTTCGGGTATGCAGTCTGTTAATTTTCCGGTCATGTACCCTAGACACTAACCGCTGATCACTTTTTAGTCTCCTGCAGGACCGTTCACATGATATACATACCCAGCAGTAAGACCGCAGGTCTGAATTTAATCCTATGAGCGGGAGTGGATGTCATAGCTAAAACGCTCACATCTACGCGCGTCCAAATCTCGGTCTTCCGCGAAAATTTTACGCCGCCATGTTGTCTTCATTCTCCGAACAAAGGCTCGGCTTGCTTGATATCACAATCGATGTCTATCCCAGTTTCGTTTGCCAGCACTAGGCATTGGCCGATACGCATCTCCTCTTGCATTTTTTGGTCCGCCTCCGCGCTCGTTTCGGCCTCGAGCGCTCTTCGATGGCCTACCCCTAGGCGGCCCAGGCGGTGGACCAGGTGGCAGAGGTGGTTGCCAGCTATCGCCTCCACGCCGACCTCGGGGAGGAGACCGTGACCGACGCCTCTCATCGGCAAACGGATTGTAATAACGATCACTGCGACTAGGACTTGGAACGCTTCCACGTCCCCGATTGTCTCTATATTCGTCGCCCGAATAGCCTCGAGCTGAACCTGGCTGAGACGTGTCGTAGCTAGGTGGCTGGTTATTAGCGCGACGAGAGCCGCCACGGAAGCTGTCGTCATTGAAGCGAATATGGCTTTCTTGCTTAGGATGTACTCGAGGACCGAAAAATTCTGCGTCATCATCGGCCATATCGACGTCTTTCTCTGGAGGAGGTGCACGACCTTTGATACGAAGCCCCATAGGTCTGCCCTTGATGCCGCCAACATTCTCTTTCTTCTCTGGGCCTGTTCGAAAGGACAAGTTCGTGATTCTCGTAGGATCGACGCCTTTGAGCGACCAATTTGTGCCATCGGTCTTCTGCATTCGTTTGGGACAATCACCCAGAAGGTGAGATTTCATGCCGCATATCGCGCAGCAAACATATATCTCCATATTCGCTGGAGGTTCCGGTGGTGGTATGTTCCAGCGTGATGGACATTTATCTTCAAGATGATCGTCACTTTTGCAGAGATCACACGGCACGCCTATTTCCTTCAAAGCAGCGTGACACTGGGGAGCATTGTGACCGCGCTCTCTGCATTTTAGGCATCGGCGCCATCGAGGACAGTTCATGCTTAGATGTTGATCGAATTGCCCGCAGTATTTACACTTCATGAATTAGAACTTTATTTTTCTAGAGGGAGAACTCCGAGCGACGTACCGACTTCAAAGGACAAGTGTTGGCCGTATGGCCCTGCTTCAAGCAAAGCAGACAGGTTACCTGGGCAGCGCTGGGTCAGCAATTCATGTTAACTGAGTTGGACGGATACGCACTAGACAGTTGAGATCGACCTTTTCTCGGTCCATGTAGAACAAAGCGTATCGAAATTGTTGTTCCAAATCATCAGCATCCAGATCCGCAAGGATAGTAGGTGTTGTGCTGGACAGCTGAGGCGGGGTACCTGGATCTGCGTGCGCGGGATCCTGAAAGACTTGTGGTCCAACGCCGAGGATATGAGCGTTTGCTGCTGCGATGGTGGCGCTGGTAGGCAACGAGTCGACTGCGGATTTAGAACCTTCCGTGTCAATCAGGAATGAGGGCGGGGCTTCTTCATCAGAGATGTCAAGAATCACTTTTGAAGAGTTGCCCGAACGTTCACCCGGAATATTTAGAATCAGATTCGCTCGCAGTGAGTCGTCCGAGTCACTAAGCGCGTCTGATGAGCTTAGATCGATTACACCGTCCTGATCCATAGTTTCTATGGCGTTATAACTGTCGTGTGATTCTTCTTCTCGGGTCGGGAGGGGCTCTGCTGAATCTCCTCTGCCTTGAGCAACTGTTCTGAACAAATTAACAATCTAGTCGATCAAACACACTGAGCAGGAAGTCAAAGAAGCAGTTAAAACATGCGAATTTCAAGACAGTCCAGGAAATTGTAGAGTCTACCGGGTGTGGGAAGAGGTGCGTCCCCACCGGAGATTTCGCCTTCTTCACTGCTGCTGGAGCTTGGGTCATCTACAGGGACAGCAGACGGGAACTTGCCGCCGCTGGGTACAAAATCGTGTACCTCTCGTCTTCCTACGCGATTTCTTCGCCGGCGCCTCTGAGACTGGTCCCTTGCCTCATTCCCATCTGTGTTCCGCTCATTTGTGTAGCCACCACGAGCGCGTGGATTCCCGAGCATCGTCGTTCGGGACTCGCCATCTGGATCTGGCTCCACCGGTGCTGCTGCCATACGGCTATTGACGGGAGTCGTACACCTTGCGATTCTGACGGAGCGCAAACACGGTCCTTATTGGCGTAGACAGGCCACTCGAGGGACTGGGGAGGCGTGGAATGATCTGAACATCTACGGTACGCTGCAACGCCAAGTGTGCAACAAGCTTGATTTTGTTTTGATTGGTGAATCGGGAGCTGCGTGTGTTCCAAAGTTCTAGAGCCATGGGCCATGACGACTTACGGCTCACCGAAAGCTTCTACTCCTTCTCGGTACCTACAGCACAGTTCTCCGGAAGCAGCCGGCGTCCTTCTTGATCTAATGCAGCGGTGCATGTATGGGACAACGGCTTGAGGCAAATAAACGTTCAAGCTCACTAAAGCATACCCTCGTTTACTCATATCCATCTAGACGCACCCGCGTCCACCGGAAGCTTACTCTCCCCGGTGGAGCCATCTGACGCACTTTCATTCCTTCTCTTTTCATGAGCCTCTGGTGAATAGCGGCGGCTCCTTCGCGGCCATAAATTTGAATGCTGACGCCTTACAGAGACCTCCTAGCATCGGAGCCTCGCCGCTACTTGAAAATCCGTCCCACCTTCAACGCATTCTTCAAACATCTTCAATACCGTCAAAGTGTCTTCGCTCACTCTTCAACGTACCATCTCCTTCCCGGAAGACACCAACCCGGCTCCCGAGTCTCCCACCGAACCAAGGATGAGCAAGAGCGGGACGGGAAGGAGACGGAGATCCAGCAGCATCATCTACCAGGAGCCACAAGAATCACTTGAGCAGATCAGCGATCAGGCAGCGTTACCGAATCTCAATTCGCAATGGGTTAATGCCAAAGGTACACTTTCAGAAGGCTTTGAAAATCACAAACATCTTCTAATCCCATCCCTAGGGGCCTGGACAATCCACTTCGTCCTCATCGCCGCCCTCAAAATCCTCTTCGACATCATGCCTGGCGTCACGCAGGAGATCTCCTGGACGCTCACCAACATCTCCTACATGTTCGGCTCCTACCTTATGTTTCACTACGTCCGCGGCGTCCCCTTCGAGTTCAACGCCGGCGCGTACGACAACCTCAACATGTGGGAGCAGATCGACGATGGGGACCAGTACACCCCCGCGAAGAAGTTCCTGCTCACAGCCCCAATTATACTGTTTTTGCTCAGCACGCACTATACCCACTATGACCTGACGTACTTTACTGTCAACTTCCTGGCGCTGATGTGCGTGGTGATACCGAAGCTTCCATGGGTAGGTTTCTACAATTTGAGAAAGATAAATATTGAAGCTGACATTTGCAACAGAGCCATCGCATGAGAATAGGCTTGTTTTCAGAACCGCCAGACGATTAGCATTCTGGTTTGCTCCAATAAAGATCTTTTTACCTTCCACGAAATACATCTGGGGTCTCTCACACGCCGCATGTCAAGAGCTGAAAATGTTTCCCATTATAATCGTGCCACAATATCCCTCATTCTCTCCCCGCTCTCCCAAAGCACTGCCCAAGCTTGCTCCGGATCACTCGCTTTCGTGTTCCCCTTTCTAGATTTGTTCTCTACTTTCCTACTCCTCGCCTCTACCCCCTCATACACTGCCTTCATCAGCTTTTCACTCCTAGTGAGCTTCCCTTCCATCACCATGTGCCTGAGCAAGCTCTCTACCAGTAGCGACACCTTGGCATTATCCATTAAGCTCGTCCCGTTGGCCGCATACGGTAAGAAATATTCCTCAAGCTTTGCCTGCGTGAGATAAAATTCGTCCGTGACAGGGATGTCTGTCTCGATGAGGCGGTGGAGGAGGTACTCGCAAAGCGTTGTATGAGCGTCAGGACTGAAATGCGGTTCAACGGTTGAAGGGAGGACAAAGGCGGAGAACGTGGGTAAGGGGAGAGGCTTGATGAATTCGACGAAGAGGGTGTAGAGCTCGTTCAGCGGGATGAAGTCACCGGGGCAGCGTGCGGAGACGCTGGAGAGCAGGTTGAGGAGGCGGATGCGGATCGTCAGGCTTTCTGAGCCGCCGAGATCTGGGTCATCGGTTGCTTTTGAAAGGCCGTTGATTGCCTCGTCGTCCTTCTCGGACTCTTGCTTGGTGTCTTTCCGTTTGCTGCCTCTTCTTCTCAAAGACCTTGTCCTGGAGGGAGGCGCCTGATCATCTTCGGAACTCTCTTCTCCTTCGTCGGCGAGATAGTCGCCATACACATCCGCCTCAATGTTGACGTCGACTTCCCTTTTCTTCACTTTGTCACCTTCGACCTTGGGGCCCTTCAGCTCGTTTCGAAACACCTCCCTAAACTCATTCTCCGACTTCGAGCTCCCGTCCGCGAACACTGCCCGCATAATTCTCCTTCCTTTGCTTGATCCGCCGGACGCATCTCTAATGTACTGCATGACCAAACTCCGTTTCGCGTCCTCCTCTTCCTCTTCCTGTTCCTTTCCCGCATCGCTTTCTTCCCTCCTAAATCTCTCCCGCCAATCATCTTCCAAAACGCTGCACATAAACTCCATCCATGGACCCCACCTCTCCCACCGGTCCCCATGCTTCACAGAGCAGTTCAATGCCCACCCAACCACGTGCCAGAAATCCTCCCCGCACGCCCACACTGCGCCCAAGTGCGCCATGTCCACTGCCTCCGGCGGCTTGTAGTCATCTTCTGCTGCTGCATCTGCTCTATTTAAAGCACCTAATGACTTCGTGCTCCCGCTCCTGCTAAGCCCATCATCTCCGTCTCTCCTCGTCCCCTGCCTCGTGGCCGAGAGCTGCGTAAATCGAAACGCACTGGCGAAACCGGGCGTGACGGCGCCGGCGAGGGAGTGCACGAGGCGGAGGATGCGGAGCGCGGTGTTTGCGGAGGAGTGTTTGTCCGCGGAGGCGGTGCGGGTGGTGAGGGAGGGGTGGACGGCGAGGGTTGCGAGGAGGGAGAGGTGGTGGGGGGAGGGGAGGAGGAGGGGGCGGGTGGAGTGTGGGGAGGCGGAGGGAGTTAGGAGTGAGAGGAGGATGGAGAGGGCTTGGGAGTCTGCGGTGGCGTTAGTGAGGAGGGGAGGGAAGGTAGAGGGAGGAGAGTACAGAGGCGTTCTTCGATGTAGGTCCAGAAGTGGGAGGAGAAGGTTGGGTCGATTAAGTGAATGCGGCGGTTGAGGTGGGGAGGCGGAGCGAAATGGAACGAGCCCATGACTTCATGTCAAGGTGAGGTTATGAGAGATATGGCTCAGTACATATTTTGGCAGTTGGGTTCCATCCTCAGGCGTTCTGAGAGTAGGTATGTGAGGTAAGAATGATTTTGCTTCTGCGAGGCTGAGAAGTGCTCGACGCAAGCGCCTAGTGGGAGACGCGACAGACGCGACGCCGCGAACTCTCAGGACAGAACCTCGGAATAATTGTCCGGAAGCTTGGGCCAGGGGCGTGTGAAAGAGTGAACGGACCAGGTGTTTTCTCTGAACGTCCTTTTACCCTCTTCGTAGCGAAGATGAACCACAACTCCGTGATGATTGTCGCACGGCCTATAGAAAATGCGAAATCATGACTACGTGTACTGACGTTAAAGCTAACTCCAGACGTAGGCAAAACCTTCCCATGAACGTGCAGCTGCCGCAGGCTTCGCCCTTGCCTTGTCCGGAAATTGGATGGTTAAGAAGGGACCGGTTCAGTTTGAAGGACGTGCCTCGAACTCGCCAGCCTCCCGGCTGGAATAAGGTACTGATAATTGTGTGGCCAGAGCAAGCAGGCTTTTCAACAATATTATGCTATTAGACGCAAAGCACGATAAGCGACGACCATAATCTTTAGTGAATAAACATGGCGCAGCACATTGGAGATTGAAATGCTGATGTCGAAACCAGGATAATAGCTAAGCTGGGAACAATAGAGCGGAGAGCTCGAGGTCAAGCTTTTCATTTTTCCATTTTCCGCATCTTTTAGAGAATTCTGATTGGCTTGATCTCAATATACTATACAACGTCTACCTGCTGGCAGGCCTGCCACCAACTTGGTTTACACCATTATGATATTACTTGCGTCCGATGAAATCAATGAAATTGTCCTTTTCCCGTCCTGTTCCAAACTCACCAAATCAACCAAGGCCACATCACGAATCCTTGTCCGGATCATTATTCATATGTTGCACAACGTGACAATTCACGTTGACTATGGCCGTCTGGTTCGCATAGATCCATTCCCCTTTGGTAATGCCCTGTGGGTGAGCGCTAATGGTACCGGGAATCGTGGGCAAGACGAATTCGCCGGCATGGTCATGGTCCCCGTAACCTTCGTCCCATTCTGCGATTTTGAAATTCGCGTAACCGTAATGGTTTTTGTCGTTCGGGTCGTTGCTCTTGAGGACCGCGTAGCCCGAGTCCCATCGGTTCTGTACTATGTTGTACTGGACAAGATCTGGTAGACTTATCTTCGGATTACTTTTGGTTGAAGTAACCCAAGGGACTTTGGAATCAGGCTTGATGCTTGAGGTGATGAATAAGGAGGCATAAAGGTTGTATTTGCCATATGTCCATGCTAAAGGGTTTGTCCCTTGGTGGCAGGATGATGGCTGCATCGGCTTCGCGTAGTTTGCGAATAAACTTTGAAAGGCCTCAATTGCCATGAAAGCCACTGCCTCCAACTCGCCCTGCTTCGGAGCATTGAGTTGAGCGGGAAACCCTGTATTATCCGGTGGCCATTGGTAGAGTTGGCTCTTATCAAGAGGCAGCAAATCCCAATAAAGTTTAGATAAATCGGGTCCAGCTGCCCTGGTCCCGAGCAGATTAATGGCACCAAAACCAAGAAGAACTAGCCACTTCATAGTGTAGGAGGACGTGGACGTGTATGCCGGAGGTGCGTCGGTGAAACGTTACGCGGTATAGAGAAGAAAAACAGGAAATCAGTAATCAGTGCTATCGTGGTACACTAGGCAGAAAATAGATCTTTATAGATGTACACAAACCGAAAAGAGCGAGAAGAAGGAGCAAAGACACCTTAAATACCTCAATTGTCTTGGTGCATGGCGGAATTGCTGCAGTGCCAAAAGTTTTGCTTCCCTTGCGAAGCACCTTGAAACTCATGAAGAAACACAAAGCATGCGGCAAAAGACAAAAAACAAGAAGAGGCAGAGCATACCAACGGCAGCACGAGGCTTGATTGAGGTTTCTCACCACCAACCTCGAAAAAATCGTAATCTTTGCCGCAACCAGTGCCTCCGGCCCGCGACAACTCCAGCCCGTGAGACCGACCCACCTCCCGAAAGACGGCGCGATTCTGACACATGTGCATCGACACAAGTTGGTGATGTAAGGTAGTCTAAGGCGATGCTATGCGGCGCGATGAGCAAAGCGATGGGTCAAAATAAATCGGATTTTCAAGGGCTTAAAAAGATCCAAGAAATTTTCTTGTGAAACGCCCGGTGCCCGTGCCATCCCTGCCTCAAGATGCAGCGTTACACAACTAGGTTGGCACGGACGTGGGCACAGGCGGAAACGAGATGGGGGCATAATCCCAAAAAGCTCAACCTCTACCCGTACGCTGGAACGCCTTAACGAACGCGACAATCTTAAGCATGGGTAGGAAGGCTTTCTTGATTTTCATATCGTCGCAACGGCTTCGGGCATCTCTACCTGTATAGGAAGGGTCTAGAGGCTGCCGCCGTCACTCGTTGTCCGACACTCCATGAGAAGATGTTATTTGAGCCTAGATTTCATTGCATTTATCGAGATGTTACCACAATCGGATACCCGGTCTCATCTCTGCCATCTCCAACACCGCAACTTCAACAAGGCCCAGCAGTGGTGTGACGAGGCTGGTGACATCGTCTCCAAAATGGTAGCATCTAGTTTGTCCTTCATGCTAATTTGATCAGCCCTCACAATCCTCGCCGCAGGTACGAGAGCAGAACAATTTAAAGACTTAGAGACCTCTTCCGAATCTCATTCTCTTACAAAGTCTTCCTTCAACTGATTCTTTCGACATTACTTTCCCTCCACTATCATCTTTTACCTAGCTCAAAGTACTACATCAACGATTCACGACACTCGACGTCTCTAGTAGTACTTTGAAAGCGAATACAAGTATACGACCGTTTGTCACTTACCACATTATATCTAACTCGTCGGCTATCAAGGCGTCATGAGCTACCGGACCTGGCTCTCTGGCCTTTACACCATTTTCCTGACTTGCAGTCTTCTTTTCGGCTACGCATTAGCTGATCCGATGTACTGCATCGGAAGGCCACTCGATCCCGACGCTCCCTCAAACCTTAAGGATGGTCCAAAACCTTTCCATCCAAACGACCAATGGTGGAATGATCTTCAGAAGCGATGCAGGAGTGAAAATAACTTGAAAGATAATGAGAATACAAAAGGAGTCAATCTCAATGGCTTCTTCTTCTCCTCCCAAGGCTGGGCCGTGCGGGCCTACCCCAGTACTGGTTCAAAAGTGGCATGTAGCGATCGTTTCGGTAATAACAACAAAAAGGGGGGTGATGTTGGAAATCTTATAACGAACTGCGATGGCAGCCAGGGAGCGTTCAATCACCAGTCCGGTTCCAACAACAATGGCCTCACGCTGCTTTACTACGATCCCATCGGCGTAAATGGGCAGGTCCCAGCCTCCGGCTAACGTTATTCTTCAGCAAGTCAGAGGACAGATGAGGGCAGATGCATGGTGTTTGATTGACGAGTAATTAGCTTTGCCGCGTTCATTTTTGGTTTCGTTCAGGAATGGAGTCTCTCCATAGTCTGGTAACTTGAGAGAATCGAGGATGCTGTCACTATACGTATCGTAGTTTATTTGCTTCACACTCTTAGCACTTTCTGGTTCAACGAAACCCACAAGACCAATTCAGTCCTCCTGTTTGGGCACTGTGCGGAAAATTCCACTCCCGGTGTCAAATTCTTCCGGGCATGCATCATCACTGTCTTCTGAAGGTGGATACCGATAGTAAGAGGAAAAGAACGTCTCGCGGCATGATCTGTCTATTCATCAGCTGCCTCCCTCGTTATTCTTTCTGCGCACATTCCAATTACACTGGTTTCCTCACGGGGCGACCATCGCCGTAGTCTCAAAACATGATTCTCTTGCACATCTAACGTAGGCATCATGAGACATAACTCCCAAGGCTGGTCTCGAATGTGTGACAGTACAGGCTGGCTAGCAAAGTGTCAGCATCGGAGGTTTGCTGCAAAAATACGAGGATATCCAGAGTGAGCCCCCTTACCTAACAAAGGAGCTTCCGAGTAAAGCTAAAGGTCCCAACTTGTTGTGACAAAAGGCTGGGGGTGCCAACTTCCCCACACCGCAAGGCTGAATGCTCTCCTGCTCCGCCTTTTAGAACCACGTGGAGACGCTATGATCCGGAGATCTCAAGCTTTGGCTCAAAGCCACGATGAACGCATGTGTGCCAGCGCACGGATTCTGGAGTGAGCCGCTTGCATCCATTTTCCATCCTATGGACAGCATAGATCCTAATGGCGCTGCCTAAGACCGATACTTACCTTCTGGACTTGAATTTACTGCTAAATGTCTCTTTGAAAGGGCAAACGAGATTAAAACTCATTCACTGCAACATGGCTCAGAGCTATGCTAATACACGACGCAAGGTTAGGTCAAGGTAAGCACCGTTGTTGGACATTTGGGTCACTCCTTGGATCGTTGCCTCGACTACGTTCGGGCCTCAAGATCTGGTAAAATGAACGAATTCCACCAAGGGAGTCTTCATTCGGACTTTTGAAACACCTCGTCTATCTTATCATTTCTCTCGAGTCCCGTCTCGGTATGTTCAATGAAGATTTCCGAACGTCTCGCCAGTCTAAACACTCATCTGGCACATCCGCTCTCTTAAAACAACCAGTACTTCTAACGAGCCTTGTTATCTCAATGAGCCTCGCCAGCAGTAATAAATCTACCGCATCGGTAAATATATAAGGGAGCGTCAATTTTCTTTGCTGTCCCTCAAAAACTTAATTGATATCCCTTTCCAGACTCAAGTAAAGTCCACAAGTTTTTTATTCATTTCTATTTGCCTCTGTCAACCCTTTCAGCTATTCTCCGACTTGGTCACTCAATCAATTGTTGGTACAGACTCATCCATAGCCTGGTGCTTAGAGCTTGCACAACCCATTCGTCGGGATGATCTCTCAATTTCTTTGCCTCTTTGTTTTGGCCCTGTCTGCGATAGGTAGTCCTCTTCCTGGTGAGGCTGAAGAACGTTCGGACAATATCACGGCGTTGGCATCTCGTGATGGCCCAACCGACAATCCTTTATCCTACTTTGCAGCCACCAACAAACTTCACGCAACGAAAATTCAGTGGACCGTTGGACGTAAAGTCTATCAGCTTGAAGTCGGTACAGAACAAATATGCGATAGCGACATGCTCCCGGGGGTAACAGTCCCGATATGGAGGGGCAGCAAGAAGAAAGACATATCGATCAAGGAGTACATAGAGACCGTCAAAAACGACGAAGATCAAGCAAGAGCTTATTTAATCCAAGATCTTCAAGACGAAATCGCCGTATTTAACCCTTATCTCGAAAAACTTGGAGATTGCCCGGCTCCCCATTCCAAAAGGGAACTGCAAGCACGCACAACATATCAACCCAGGGAGGTGGACGGCCGAGCTCTGGCGCTTCGCGTGGTTTGTTGGAAGTTTGGCTCGGCCTACATAACTAACTTCGTCAACAATCTCTTTGGCGGCGTCGTTAGCGGGCTTGATTGGGAGACCTCCGCCAGGGCCGCGGCATTCAGCGCTCTGGGAGTTTCTCTCGTTCAGGTTAACAACGGCATCATTGACCAGCTCAAAATAGAAAAGAAGCTTCCGGCGGTCTTATACGTCCTCTGGCGCATGACGATCGGTCAGCTGGCCAAGCTAATCAGTTACCTAGGGAAAGCTGCAATGCCAGACTGCACCTGGTGGGACACGGTTGCCACCTGGGCACCTTACGCGACACCAGTGACAAGGGTTCCAAACGCGATGGAGGCAGCGGTAGCGGATGCCTACAACCAAGGCATAATCAGAGGCATAGAAATGATGGAAGCGAATAACCAAGCTGGGAACCTCTGGGGTCAGGTTCAGGGCGGAGGGCAGCCCGGGAATAAAAAACGATCAGAAGATGCAAGTGAAATGATTGAGGCGCGACAGGCTAAAGTCGCTCCAAATGATGGCATCTCTCTGGTGCAAGGCAGCGAACTCGACTGGGAGAAGGCAGTGTCCGGGGGTAAAGGTACTTGTGACAAAGGTGCTCGACTTTTGTCAGATATTCTGGCCGACTCTGGGATTAAGGGGTATGATCCGGTGTCTGTCCAGGCGCTGTAGCCTTGTCGTCGGTTCTCACGATAAAAGGCTTTCATTCCGCGAGCGTGCAAGCCCCTTGATTGGAGTTACGCGGGCCTTTGCTTATCTTGAACCTCACCGTATTATTGTAACTACGCTGTGCGTAGACCTTCCATCCTCAATCTTTACAATTTGCTGTGTCCTCCTTTTGCTACATGGGATGCCAATGCCTACGCTTTGGAAAATACCATGGTCATGCCGCGTCACTAGTAACGTCTCGATCAAGCGCTGCTGTTTGGCGGTCAATGGCGGCTAACTTCCATCTATTTTCCTCCGAAATGTTTCCAACATATCAACACGTCGAACGGTTTGTCACCTGTTTTGCCCTCTCCGATGCCGAATCCTTTTGGCTTTGCTCATGCCTTGGCTGAAGTATTTATGGTGATGGCTCCTAGACTAACTTCGTGAATATCCCGGATCACTCACTTATCACGACCTGGATTGCATCAACAGTCACGCCAAATCAAGGGTCTCGTCCAGATGTGGTTTACCGTGGTGTGCAAGAGAGTTGACGGTCTTGGCACACCGCCGCGGAACTCTGCCAAGGTTTGCCAAGCCTTCTAGCGTTTTGACCGCGTCATAAAATTAAGTGATCCTTGATAGCGAGCGCCATCCTGAACAAAAAACTTGATTAGAAGATTCTCTACTTAACGCCAGCACTTGAGAGCGAAACCTTTCTGTTTGGTTTTGTGGTTGCAAAGTCGGAAGTATCTGGTCGAATTCCAAGTTGAAATTGGCGGCGCGCCACCAAGCGTGTGCCAAGGCCGTCAACTTTTTTGAACACCACGATAGTGCGGTCCACGGACGCCGCGCTGAATGTAGCGTCCATCATTGCCATGATTTCATTCGCCATCAGTGTTCGAGAGGCGTTGAAGGCACACGAAGCGCAAGGTCAAATCGTATCTGTTTGCTCAGGTCTAAGTAGAATCGAGCGATGATTGGTAAATATGGCGCCTGGCTCGGGTCTCAGTCCGAGCTGAGAATTTCGCGAATACTACAAGACGCGAAAGCCTGCCGCGATGCTCAATGATATTACTATCAAGAGTCTTTTTCTCTTTTTGCTCTGTTGAAATTCTCTAAACGATGTTCCGTTCTCTAGGGATTTTTGCCCTGGGCTTTATCGCCCTGCTTCTCTCCATCCTCCTGGCTGTTCTGCCCTTTCAATGGACAGATGATCTCGAAGAAACCGAGCGTTCTCCGACCATTTGTTCCCTACCGATAATCTCACCAAGCTTCAATTTAACATCAATTCAGACGCGCCGCAAAACCAAAGGACAGGTGGACATTGAAGTGGCCGTCCTTCTTAAGCACCCCGGGATCAGCGGATTGGGCAATCAGATCGAGTATAATGTGACGCTCAAGCCCATGGATGACTGGTATTCGATTGCATCCAAGGTTGACAATGGTCGAGTAATAGTCAAAGACCAAGCCATAGTGTTGGCCCAGTTCTCTATTCCACAACACGAAGCTACCTCCCATAAATCATGGGAACTCGAGGTTTTGGCAGACGCTGAACCAAGCCTGGGTAGCAGTTCCGGGGCTGACCGAGTGTATCTTTCCTTCCTGAATCAGATAGCTGGGGATCCCGTGGCGGTCGTCACCGTACCAGCAGGATATTGGTAAGATAATCAACCTTGATCTTACAGTCTACTCAGACCGCATTAGCCTGACTTTTCTCCTTTGAGGCATTCCAAAATTATGGACCTAAAACAAAACAATTTTACACTTCCCACGTTTGAGCAAGATGAGAAGCTGGAGTGCGCATGCGAGAAGACGACATGGGTCCCGAGACAGCAGCTTCGACCGCCTCCAGATGGACCTGACCCTCCCCTTCCAGATCGACGCTTCACCATTAATATTGAAGTAGTCTATGAAGACCCTAATGGCCTTTTGCAAGCACTTGCTAATGCCAGAGTGGGATTGTTTTCCAGCGATAACACGCAACTGATACCAGATTGGACATATAGGCTCAATGGCGCTGGCCGCGCCAGTGCGACTATAGTTACTTCAATTGATTACCTCCCCGTCGCAGCGAAGGTTTTCTTCGATGACGCCCTATTCACATTACAAGAAGGTCCTGACCGAAGTAACTTACGCACATGGGACTTCGATCTTAACCTCTCGCAAGCTGGCTCTAAAATCCGTGTCACTGGGCGAGTCCCGCAATTAATCGGACCTGATATTGGTCACGTCTGGAGTGAGTGGCACCGAATCCGTAGGAATGGAGAATCCGATGTTGGACTCGATGGCGTCCCTCACATTGACGTCTGGTTCCCTGCGAATGCCGGTTCTTCATATTATACACCTAACTTCATCGCTCTTCTCTCTGCTCGCAGCCGTCTTCCGGAGGTGTACGCCCACGAATATGGGCACCATGTCATGCAATCTCTCATGAGAGGAGGCGTTCCGACGGGTGGAAGTGGTGATCACGTGTTTTGTTCCACTAATGCGGATCTGATCCTGTCTTGGACGGAAGGTTATGCCACCGCTTTTGGACTTCGGATCCTTGGCCTACGAAGTTACAGAGGCCAGGATCTAGAAGCGCTCTCGTGCCCCGTCAATCGCGACATGCTCACTGACGAAGGACGCGTGGCAGCCGGACTACTCGATCTCATGGACGATGAGGGTTCTCACCCCGAGTGCGCCGGCACGAACGCCGATCTCGGGCGACCCGGCTTCTGCGATCGAACAAGCGGAAGCTTATTCACCCCGTATATTGTCCTGCGATATTCCATCGTCGGACCGCAGCTCGGGAGCGTGACGGCGTGGTGGGGCAGATTGTCCGCGGCGCTCCGCAACCAGCCTGGAATCGCGGACGGGTGGGAGGCTATGCGGTACAATTACTACCCGCTCCCGCCGTGCCGGTTGAGGTGGAGGGGTATCTGTCTTGATATCATTCGGCCGCCATTTCCGTGGATTCCGTTGCGAAGGACTCCGGGCCCTTTGCCACCGCGGCCGAGGCGACGGCCGTTTGCTAGTCCCAGGCCCCCAGTGAGGGGAGATTTGTAAACTGAAGGGTTACAGTGCACTTGGGCTCAAATAAATTGTCCTACTGCATACAGACAGGGCAGCAGAATCTCTGAGTGAGTGGCTGAAGTGCGCTTGGTAGTCCTTTGACATTGTCAGTCTTTCGTGAAATCAGAGACTAAATAACGTACTGTCCTTTTCAGAAGTAGAAATTCCTTACACGTAATCTCGCGATCAGCCCATCACAACTTGTGTCACCTAGGTCGGATGAGCGCCATCGCTCCCTCTCGGTCCGTAGGATCGACCATAACCATCTCTGACTACTACACCAAGTTTAATGTAACTCCCAGGCTCCGTGTGGCGATGACTACGGAGCAGTTCCAGCTAGGACGTTGTATAATATCTGAGCGATCGCGTGGGCTGTAAGTGCTTAAGCCAGTTCGCCTGGGGCATCCTTAAGCGCGACGGACCCGCCGTCTACATGCAAAGTCGGCATTTTCAACATTGTTCGAGGATTGTGAGCCAGGTCCCTGCTGCCTCAAAGCTTCCACACTCATCCTTGATCTTCTTGGTGTCCGGAACGGGCCGCTCATTCCTCTCGATGTTTGAACTGCTTTCGAACCGTGGGTCGTTGTCGATTGGAATATGAGGGCCAATTCTTTTCTGTAGTCGCTGGTATGAGAACACATTAAGGTTGGTTGTGTAAGGCTTGATGGAATATTGTGAAACCAAATGAATATCAAAATATTAAAGGAGTTCAACCCAGAATTGCTAAGAACGATTGGCTTCGGACAATTAAACGAGGCTGTCAATCGATCCGGTTCACATGTAGATATCTACCGTCGCATTCGATTGTGGAGATTTTACAGAAAATACAGACTTTTGTATGCGGTGACGGCTTATGCGCGAATGTGCAAGTTTCCTATTTGGGTTATTGCCGGACCTAATCCCTAGCCTTGCCAACGAGGCCACGCTCACTTCCCTGGTTCCCTAGCATCTGTGCCAAGTTCATCGGGCAACATGCCTAAGTCCCGTGCCCGGGTACAGTTGAAAACCAATTAAGCCAAAAGAACGAAGATCGACACCGATAAGCGCATTGCAGAATAAATGTTTCAACGGGTACAAAGCTCGATTCGTAACAATTTACAGTGCTGTATTTTCATACTAAGCGTGCTATCAATTTGAGTTCGTCAACGTAAAGGATAGGCACCAAAATACCAGTTGTAGCAGGATAGCTCATGTCTCGAACTTTCGAACATGAAGGGAAAAATTGTTGGCGCTATGTTTCTGAAGCCATCCAGTTACCTGTACGGTCGCTCCCGCCGCATGGTCTGCCAACACCGCGGATAGCTGTGCATATGCGCCCGCCTCCGCGTCGGTTATCGGTTTGGGGGCCTGCGCGTCCTTGTCCCATTGGATCTGGCTGGTTTCCCGGAACGGCTCGAGAAGCAGTTCCGGTCGGGTCGTCGTGCCAGCCAGCGTCAGCTGGTCGTCGTCGGCACCGAGATGTTTCTTGGTCACCGCACCGGAAAGCGTCATCTCGATTCCGCGCATAACGTATGCACCGTTCGCGGTACTCTCAAACTGGCTCCGCCACACGTCGATATCGGGCAGGATGTCCTGCTTCAGGTAGACAAAAGCGACGGAATCAGCTTGGTTCGGTATAGGGCGGACAACCTCGATATCGCTCATCCGCTGCAGCGTCTCGTAAGCTCCACCCCAACAGGGACCGAGACCGTAGGGACACAGGGGGGTGAGGCCTACGGCAACGGCGGGCCGAGCCTGCTCGGTGATGATCTTTTCGTTGAGTTCTGGATTGCTAAGCCCAACGCTTCGTGTCATTATCGTGCGCTGAGCAGTAGTTGGCGCAGACTTTGATGGTGCTGGTGGGACTGGCCCGATGTGGATGATGGGCGCCGATACGGACGGCAAGCCCGCCGTATTCAATAAGAACAGCATGTAATGACCTGGCGGTGCTTCGTTGGCACTGGCAGGAGGGTGCACGGTGACCGTCGAACCATTCTGCTCGCAGGCCAGGAACATGAGCGACTGGTTGAAATTGCAAGCATGCGTGACAGAACCGAGCCGCACCCAGCTGGCCCTTGCGATCAAGTCGCTAGCAACCACAGTGACGTCGAACGCCTCACCGTACTTGATCTCGGACGGCGCATTTGAGACAGTTGGCCGGGTGCCCTTGAAGAAGTAGGGTGGCTTGAACAGTTGCGCATTTGTGAGATTACCATTTTCGTCCAAGGCCGGGTCGTATTCCCCACCACCGGCTGAAAAAACCTGACCATCGGGCAATAGCAGTGCGGTGGAGTGGTAGCAGCGGTCAACGCTCTCTTCAGCCATCACGGTCCATTTCGAAGTAGTTGGGTCCCACAGCTCGGACACATGTACGGGCGCCCCAGGGGTCAAGTTATTAAATCCAGTGCCCTGGGTACCTCCGGTTACCAACACAGTACCATCAGGCAACACGGTGGCGTTGTGCTGTTGACGCCTATATGTCATATCTGAAGTTGTCGACGTCGTCCACGTTGGCTCTGAGTCCTTTAAATTGATGAACTCTGTCACGTTCGTGGGTAACCTCTGGTTCTGATCGCCCGCAGGATCATTCCCACCACCAATGTACATGATTTTGCCGCTGTCATACATAACCGAGGGGCCGTATTCACGTTGCCCAGCCGTACGATCCGGTCCAGCTGTCCAGGCCCCGACACTGCCGTTCGCCCCGACGGCATTCACATCCAGAAATTGCGATTGTTGCTGCGGCCCAGTGACGAAGACTCGGCCATCCGGAGTGAGATGCAGGCGCGGATAAAGAGGTAGAGTCAACACAGAGACGGACTCCCAGGAATCCGTGTGCCAGATCTGCGGAGTGTTTACGAGTACATAGTCCGGTGTAGAGCTGCCCGAGATAGCGAGAACTCTGCCATCGGTTAGAGTCAAAGCAGAAGGGTACCAGCGGCCTTCAATCATGGGTGCCTTGGCGGACCATGTATCGGTCGAGGGATCGTAGACACACGTCTGGTTGACACCTTGCCCATCGACTATGTGGCCGCCAACAACGAGTAGGGTGCCATCCGGCTGAAAGGTAAATCCAGCGCAAAATAGATTTACGTCTCCCCCATCGCCCAATTTCGGGTGTGTCGCGGTGATCTTATCCGTTTGGGTGGAAGGATCCCAGATGTAGCTATTAGTGAAGTGCTCGTTATAAGAGGGCGGAGGTTGGGCCTTAGGGTTGCCACGCCGACCCCAGTAGAGGACCTTGCCGGTCGGCAGCAAGCTGGCATGAACGGGGACATTTTGGAGCTGGATCAGTGGTTCCCATCGTCCGACCACGTCCTCAGCCATCTCTGACTTGCGCGTGGGTTGGTGGACCTGTTGTAAAGTTAGTCCAGGTCAAGCTTTCCTAAAATCAAGGACGACTCTATGATAGACGGCGTCTTGTAGGAAGTAATGGAAGATGGAATCGAGATTTTTCTAATAGAACACGCCTTGGCTAGGAGCGTGCTCGAAATATAATACCTTGTGGGCTCCCCATCGTCTTCTTCGAGCTCACCAATCCTCCCCAGGGTTTCAGCTCCTCAACTCCTCAGCCCGGCACCATGTCGTACTTCGCTCTCCATCGAGTACTCGCCAAGAGTCACCAGACTCGGACCCCGGTCAAGCCACCTCGTGTTTGTCATATATGTATGCAGTATCGCCATGATCAATTCTGAGTTACACCGCAGGGTATTCCACATCGTTGGGAGCAGCTGATGCATCTTCGTCTGTTCGTAGCGAATGGGAACAGCATTTCATGAAAAGACCAGGCAAAGCATGGTTCCTACGGTCAGCGGGGAACAAGGCCAAGCGTTGCTTTTTCATGACCGCCTGCACATGATTATCAAAGATTGATGCAACTGATGTACTCATTTGCACCCTCTCAAAGCGCCACGACTGCTGCAGTGGTCTGGTCAACTGCTCTCTGGGTTGAACATTGCGGCGCTTACAGCCGGTGCGCCAAAAGGCTGACATCTCAGCCAGGGTTAATGGGTTAGTAGCTTTACTTCACAAACGAAAATGTGACTTCCGAGCGACAGACGCCACGGTCCCGCTTGAGTGAAACTAAGCCTAATTAGGAAATGAAGGCGCACTTACCCCGCAAGGAAAGCCGCTGAATTCCTTGGCGTCGACCGTACAAAATCGCCTGTTCTTACCACTTCAAGAATTACATATTTTACCCAAATAGAAGTGTTAATAATGATAAAAAGATCATAATCTTTAGTAGTTTTCTATTTCTCTATACGCTATTTAGGTATTTGAGGTTGTCAACTTGATTGCGTGGAGGAAATCTATGTGCAGCCTTGTATGAAGTCATTCAGCGGCTTTGATGGCACCCCCCTAGCCCGCAAGTTCTAGGAGTTAGCGCCCGCAAGGCCCCGGAGCAAATTCCGCTAGTCGCTGGCCAGGTCACCAATAGCAGGGCAGTTAGAGCTTACTACAGGATGAGGAGCCTCAGCTAGTTACCAAGGCTGCAACGCGCCACGAATAAGTTGTACCCGCCAATGACAGTTGACTTTCTTCGTGCTTGAGCGCTGTCATGTGCATGAGGCTCTAGATTCCCACCGCAAAGCCACCAGTCGAAGTGAGGAATGAGAGCATTTAGTGAAAGGTGTTCGTAAGATACGAGTGGTCATGACTTGGCGATGCTGCGCCAACAGGGCACTCCGACCGGCACGGTGGAGAAGGTGGATCTTTCTCAAGAACGCAGAGCTGTCGTGGACCGCTCGTAAACTGGGAGGATAAGTAGACTCGTTCCTATCACATTCTTCTCAAGTGTAACAGGCAAAAGGCAAATTTATGTTTGGAAAAATCAATCTCCTCATCCTCATTGTCCGTCGAGAACTCGACTTGCAACCTCGTCCATTACGCACCTCGCAAGCCTTGAGTCACGGCTAGTGAAGTTGCCATGGACGGGAAAGTGCTCCCTCGTCTGAACATCTCAGCATCTGCTCCAATTCTAGACCTCACAGGATTCAAATGGGACGCTGTAGACGAAAAGATTGACGGCCCACAGCTCAACCAAGGCTACGAAAGAGGTACACCTCAACGCGGAATTTCTGACGATGAACAGCTTTCGACAAAACAGGCGCCCCTCGTCACTGATGTCACACCTTCTTTTCAACGTACAGTGACAATGCCGCCATCGCCGGTGTTACAAGCACCAGGACTGCCGCAGGGGGGAGCGGTGCTGCCGGTGCAGTTAGCTGGTCAGCTAGGTCTTCTATCGCAAACACCAGCGCCGCCTACTCCTGACTTCCCACTTGCACAATTCCGGGTGCTTAGGCTAGCAACGGGATTAACATGATATTTCACCCACGATTCAAGAACGATAAGATATTCCCCATCAAACCATCGGGACCTGATGAGGGACCTGATGACAATGTTCTGGAGCTGAAACTCACTGCGGAGCAATTGCATTTTGGAGTGACAATTGGCAAGATACCAAATTGTGGATTGGATGAGAACCAGACATCAATCTCGCCGGCTTTCCGTATTTGTAGACTGTTCAAGACGTTACAAACCTTGGTTCTCTTAGTTTGGGAAGGTGATCTGCGCGACAATAAGCGTCTCTCTCGGTTCACAACCACCTTCAGAGGTCACGCCGGTGACATGTCCATCTTCATCACGACGAAGTATCAAGTCAGCGTCCGAGTAGTCCAATGTCCGATCGTCAAGGAAAATACTTCCGTGGCCAGTCTGGGCGCCTTCTCTTCTCAAAAGCGATCGACGATCCCACGTAGATAGCACCATCTCGTCAGAGAAACGGTCAGTCAGAATGACAAGCTGACTTCTGGCCCGTAATTCTAGGGCGTACGGATATCGCCGATATGGTATATAGCGAAATCGAGAGTCGGAGATGTCTCGGCACGTCCACCGTCTGGGTTCTGGGTGGTCAGCATCTCCTAGATCCACTGCAAAAAACACGGCAAGGCGGCTCTTTTCGGGTTCCTGGCTATGTTCATCAGTGGCTTTGCTCGGATCTGGCTCCAAGGATTTTTCAAACTCGATCGCACCGTATGCGATGGTTGGCAGGTCTTGATCAATGTATAGACTCAGCACAAGGCTATCCAAAAACGGATCTTCTTCAGTTGGCGGAAATTGTCGGAGACGCGCATAACCTTGAAGTCCAGCTGGGAAAGCGAGAAGGATACTTGACCGGGCCCTTCGCCCACTAAATCTTGCGAATCTTGGGAAAGATATGACAGGGGCCGAATGCTCTCTAGCTGTCTCGGGGTCAACAGGCAGAGTGATCTCTTTCTCCCTGGAGGCGCAGCCTTCATTAAGGACGCTAAAGGTAAGATGAGGAAAGTGAAATCTTTTGTAGACTCCATCAAATTTTGACAAAGGCATCCAGAGACGTCGGCCATATTGATTGAACAGCAGAACGGCATATGAAAACGATGGCGACAAAGTATCTACTATAGGAAGGCTGAGAGACAAACCAAGGTTGCTAATACGTAACTTTATCGGCTTATCTGTCCGCCAATGGGTTCCTCCAACATGCCCGGGAGGTAAGGATGGCGTGTCTGTCTCATGGATAGAGCGGCTAAGATAGAAGGCTTCAGGTCCTGAAGCGAGTGCCTCTTTAGTTCTGAGCACCCTGTGGCCGGCGACAAGCAGATGAGCATCGAGGATTCCTCGAAATTTCGGTTGCAAAAAAATCATTTGCCACGCTAAAAAGGTTATATCGCTAGTCTTCTGTATGACTTCCAGTTGTAGTCGAATGAATGCATTTCGGCCTTCCCCATAGAGTAGTGGCATATTGACACCAAGTAGGCCCATAAGACAATAAGCCAGGTCTTCCGTCCGAGATGTCCTTCGTGTTGAGGCCCACGCCATGATCTCCGCATTGTTTGCGTGTCCACATGATAGATTCCTTGGCTCGGTGATAATATCATATGTTATGCTTGTAATATCTTGGATTGTGTTTGCAATTTGACGCTTCTCACCTACTGGAGCCCAATTGTCTGAGAAGAAAATCACCTTCTGTGGCGCAATAAGTTCCTGCAGAGTCCAGCCTCTAGTAAACCACCGACTTCTCCGGAATTTGCTTCCCTGTTGGGCACATTGTTCTGGAGACGATGGGGGAAGATCAGCAAGAAATGCGTAGCACACTTCAGCCTTTTGATACCATTGGTACATCGAATTGATGGCTTCGCTCAATTCTGCCGAGCTGGTCTTGTCGATGCAATTAGTATCAACCCATATCCAGGAAAGATGGTCTCTAGATGCCTGTTGGCAAGCCTTCACAAAGAGTGCCCAAAGAAGAAAAGGAAGTAGGAGCCGAGCTACTGAAAAGCTTCTGAACGTTAGACTTGATGCAGGATGTAGGAAAGGAGCAGATTCAAACCCTTCTAAAGAAGCTAATGAAAATCCCTGCAAATATTTTTCCTTATTTTCTTTTTTTTAATCCCCGCCTTCTGCGATGGCCCGCTGATTGTACTCGAGAATCCCATTGTATACGTCTCTTCCGCGTTGCCCTAGATGCCAGCCGCGGTCTAGAAGACTGGCTAGCTAAAAACAAAAGGCGTGTAGTTAGGATCACGATTCCAACAATCAGGTTTGCAGGGTCATAGATACATACTATGCAGAAGAAGGCGTAATTGGCTGGGTTACGGTGAGATTCCGGAGGTGGAAGGTCCTGTATTGATTTCCAAGTCCGAGCGATACCTGTTCGCCCGTCCAGATACTGGATCCATTGGTTTCTGACTGTGGGGCCGCCGATTGCATTAGCTTCGAGGTTTATTGTGAAAAATAATGGGGGATGATGAAAAGAATGGAAAGAGGAGAAAGTATGGAAGCAGTGAACGCCGCATTTGCAAGGGCCGCGTGAGTCATGTGACACTGTATCGTGTGTGTTTGACGTACGGTTCCAAGGCGGTAATCAATCAGTCCGATTGCTCTCAAGGAAGGGTTGTAGCAGACTTTCTTACCCTATCTTCCCATTCTTGCCAAGGCTCATCATCTGACTGTGCGGGCTGAGTGAGCGGCCGACGGAGTGCCTGCGGTACATAGCCATCAGGGTGGCTTGGAGGATCCTCTTTAAGCGACCATCGAGATCTCCTTGGCCCAGTTGAGAACATGGGGTCATTGTCACAGTATATTCGGTAGTTTGACCGCGTTCGAACATTTGTAGGAATTATGTCTGTTATACCGGGAGGCCCAGGCGGTACCTGACCCCGCCGTCCCAGAATATCTAGAATAAATTAGACGACGGACATACCTAGTCATTACTTACCTAAGACAGTCCTTCTTGTAGGTCGATCATCATCTCCCGGTTTGAAAACGTATCGTAGGTATCGGGCAGTCCATTGGTCATTCACATTTCGTAGCCGTCCGCTACCTTGTCTTGCCACCCCAAGTCCTCCGATGGCCCCTTGGATAGCGTTGCGGACTCTAGAATCGCGAAATCTTCTACAGGACGAATGCACCCAGTAGTATAAATCTTGACAGTTTACTAACGAGAGTGATATAAAGACAGAAAGTATTAAGCAAATTCTCATAATGTTTCGACACGAACCAAATTTCAAGGTTAAAAAAGGTGCAGTATTGATCAGTCCTCAGTCCGACGATATATTTCGAACTTTGAAGAAAAGCCACATTGGAAACATTAAGGGGGCCAATAAGAGAAAAAGAGTTAAAAAATGAGAAGTTCCTGGCGCTGGCCCAGGCTGTGTTTTAGCACCGCCGCAGAATGGCTGGTATTGGTATCGTTGGTCGACTTGGACATGCTCAATCAGCTGCAGGTGAGTGGCTGAAGTCGTATGAATCATTCCCATAATGTATGACCTCGCCTGCTCCAACGCTTCTTTGAATATTGAGATGAGGTCGATTTGGCCTTCCCGGCAGTGCGAGGCGACCGGGTTGAACAACTCAAGGTCTGGTGGAGTAGCACACAGAACAGAGTTATGGGGCTGAAACACATTCTCAACTATGACCAGCAAAATACAGCAGAGTCCCCATTTAAAATTATCAATAGATTTGCCTTATGATACGCTACGTTGGTGTGAGAATGTAGACCCGGAATCTGAAGAGTTTTAATGTCGGAGTATCACTTATCAGCTTCCGAAGACAGGTGGAGCGGCTAAATACTTGCATTGTGGAACTTAGGGTGACAGAACACCCTGTTCATTGGTCGCCATCTGAAGCTGACTATCAGTCTTCCGCTCAGCTACTTCATTGGTACCCAATTATCTCGTCAATTTTTGCTGCAAGATAACAATGTTGAGGTATTTGTGCTCCAACAGCCTCGTCACAATCCAATCCAACGTGCTCCTCCCACCCCCCCCCCTTCTTGTGTCCAGATGGGACTCATCTGGACACAAGAAGCGGGGGAGGGGAGAAACGACAAAAGTAAAATTGGCCTTCATTCTACTTCGCTGTCTAAAAAGGTTCGCTGGCTCGTCGCTTCTGGGAAGGGCTACTGCTTCGTAGTCACATCATATAAGGCTTTATTACGGGAGTTCTGGGTACAATAACGACGATAACTAGATGGACTCTCGGCAGTCCCAGCCCTGGTTCCAGCCGGATCCACAGGCTCGCAATAGAATAGAACAGGCGAGACGAGACGTTCCTGGCGCGCTGCCCGACGATATACTCTCCAACGAACGTGCTGAGTCTGTGGGATACTATGAACTTGCAGGCTCTACGCCATTGGAGCTAGAAGGTGATGCTCGCCAAAGGAGTGACCAGTCACCAAAGCCATCCTCCAACCCGACCTTGCAAAAGAAACCCATTTCAAAGCGGACAAACTCCACGCCACGTGCCAAGTCAACCGTCCGATCTCCCAATGATATCGTCATTGCTGTATTTGGACTCACTGGAACCGGCAAGTCGTCCTTTATCAGCAAGCTCACTGGGAAGGATGTGAAGATTGGCCATGGACTTGATTCCTGTAAGTAGCGCTACCAGCTCTACTTTCCATGACACGAGTTGATTGTAACTTGTAGGCACCTCAGAAATTGAAGAAGTGCGCTTCAAACTCGGAGCTTGCAATGTCATCTTGGTTGACACTCCAGGTTTCGATGACACCACGCGCTCAGATACAGAGATTCTCATGTTGATCGCGTCATGGATGAAAGATGCATATGATGATAAAACAAAGCTAACAGGCATAATATACCTTCATAAAATATCCGATGTGCGTATCGGAGGAACGTCGCTCAAAAACTTGAGAATGCTCCGATCACTCTGTGGAACTCAAAATCTTTCTCACGTCATCTTAGCTACGACAATGTGGGACAAGGTGACTGAGAAGGAAGGAAATGATCGCGAGCGAGAGCTCCTAGAGAAAGGCAAATTCTGGGGTGACTTGAAAGCGGACGGCGCCATGGTTCGACGCTACAATTACACGGAAGGAGGCGCCATGGCGCTCATCAATGAGCTTCTCCAGTTGTCGCCTATTGTCCTTCAGATACAAAAGGAGATTGCCGTTGAAAAGAAAATACTCATTGACACCGATGCTGGACAAGTGGTCGGTAGAGACCTCGCTCGCTTGAAGAAGGAGCATCAAAATGAGTTGGCAGCGGTTAGACAAGAGCTAACAGAAGCAATGGATAAGAGTGAGTATTAGATGCTAAATACTTTGCCTTTCAGAGAGCCGAGAAGAGAATACTGATTTATTATCCGATTAGAAAATTCAAAGCTCCAGCTAGAGCTCGATGCGGAGCGGGTGAAAATCGACAAGAAGCTGAAAGAAATTGAGGCAAACGAGATATCTCTCCAAGCGCCTGTCAATCGTGGAAGAGGGTTGTTCCGCCGTACTTGGAAGTGCAAGAAATGCCGCGCGCGACTGGAAGTAGAAGAGGATTCGGATTCGGATCCAATGGGAGAATGCCCTCGGTGTGGGCTTGAACAGTATTTCGTTTGAGAGAACGACACTACCACCACGCATCACCAGCGTCTGGTAGCAAAATGGACCCTGAAATTCTAAATTCGAAGTCATTGACGGTCTAATTAACCTTGGGTGGGTATCACTCAGACATTCTCTGCATGCCCTAGGATTCTGGATTGCACCATGTTCTTATGCTTCTGAGATTGTCTACGGTGTGGCTTATTGCACTAGCCAATCATTGCGTTCATTTTCTTCATACAGGAATGCTTTTTGCATTGATACAGCGGAAACTTGTGGTGTCCTTCAATGTAGGGAGTAACAGAGCTTGATAAAGATCCGGTCAAGCAAGCGCACTACTATTCAGAGTCGCAGACACACTCTTGAGGCGAGGCTTGATGAAAAACTTGGAGCACAATAGATTTGCTATGCTTGTCATGGCGTTGCTATTCTCTCACACTGCTTTCGAAACGGTGTCCTGGCGGCCGCCAGGTGCATGCGACATCCAACGCAAAGGTCACGTGTGGATATCTGCCCCTGGTAAATACACAACAAGATCTTTTCTTCGCTTGCAATCTCTAGTATGAACCAAGTCAGCACATGATCATTCATTCACACCGCGGATCCCGTGATTGCCAACAATTTAGGGTCAAGTTCTTGGCTTCGACCGCCTAGTTTTTCTTGCTGATTTCATTACGCTATGGTTTGAGATAATTGTTCTCAACATCAGATCTTCCCGCGAACTATTTGAAGACTGTATAAGTGTGCCGTTCGCTGCAGAGACAATTGGGAACCGACTCTTTGTACAATTTGTATAAGGTCTCTTTGGCAACGCACGCGTAAATTGTTCTCAAAATCTAGCAGCCCAGATTTACTGCTCATAGGATCTCCCTCGCCTTGAGTATTTCCATTACCACTCTCGATCTCTCTAAAACCACGCCCGCTAGTGCTGTAAGTGACGGGGCATCCATCAGCTCCAACAATGGAACATCAGCTCCTAGCTCACTGACAAGCCAATTGCGCATCTCAACCGCGACTAGAGAATCGACATCGTAAGCTGCAAGAGGTTTCTCCGGCACGATTTCCTCTACTGGAGTCATAGATAGCTTCGAGAATTTGAATATCACAGCCTTCGTAATGATTGAGGTGATTTGAGGGGTTTCTGAGGCATCTCTGAGTGCTTCACGGACATTGAAACTATCCTTTTCCATCTCCTTTGAAGACGCATTGCTCCGAGATGTGGATTCGGCGGCATGAACGCAGTAGGAAAACTTTGGATCCAAGCCCCAGAATGGCAATTGCTTCCCTGGTGTCACTTTCAGACCGGCAAGTACTTGGCCGTCATCCCCGATATTGCCAGAATTGACGACAGCCTCTTTCACTAACGCAAGAAACTCGTTTTCCAGGATGCGATCGTGGGCCAGATGGCTAATGGCTGCTTGTCGCTGTGCGTCGGCCTCGGCGACGTATCCGATATCCTCAACAGCGCCTATGTCGATTGTCGAAGCTGGGAGCTTAAGTGAACGACGGTAGGCAGTGAAAGTGTCCAGAAAGGTATTCGTTGCTGCGTAGGCTGCTTGGCCGCGGTTTCCCACAACGCCGGAGAGTGATGCTAGCATGACGAAGAAATCTAGGTCTGGAAGGCAGTGGTGGAGGTTCCATGCGCCCTCCACTCTCGATGTGACAACGGAGGTCCAATCTTCGAAGGTAGCTTTTTCGAATAGAACATCCTACACTTATGTGTCAATTATATATTCCGAAGAGGAAAGCCATATTCAACTTACCCGGAGTACAATGGCACCGTGGATTACACCCTTGATAGGGGGCATCGTCTCATTGACGCTGGCTATCAGCTCTTACAATTGCTTACGATCTGCAACATCACACTTCCGCACAAGGATTTCCACCTCGAGTCCCATGCTTTCTATGTCCTTAACGATTGCGAGTGCGGCTTTGCTATTTGGTCCACTCCGCGAAGCGAGCACAATGTATCTTGCATTATTTTCCGCCAGCCAATAAGCTAAGGCGCGGCCTATGCCACCTGTACCGCCAGTAATGAGATAAGTGGAGTGAGGGTTCACTCGCGATACGCCTAGAGGAGGTGGTAATACCTACATCGCAATCGTCAGTATTGACAAGAACCCCTGGACATTGAATTTTGGAATTTCTTACCTGTACATTGTCGTCATCACGAGGTTCAATTATTAGCTTTCCAGTATGCTTGCCCCCTTGCATGAGTCTCATGGCGTCTCGAATCTCAGACATCTTGAAAGAGGTTATTGGAGCGACTGCTTTGATGTGACCTTTCTCAAGTAGTCCAACTACCTCGGATAAGATGTCGTGCATCATTTTCGGCTTGTGCTTTGCCACCGTGTCCAAGTCGAAGCATCCGAATGTGACAGACTTCAAGAAGTTTTTCATTTCGAGATGATTGTTCTGCACTAAGTCGGCCTTCCCAATTTCGACAAATCCTCCCATTGGAGCCAGGCAGTCGAAGGATGCTTTCAAGCCCTCGCCGGCGATAGAGTTGAGAACTACATCCACACCCTTATTGTTGGTGGCACGGAGTATGCTGGACTCGAAGGTTGTATCACGACTAGAGAAGATCCGGCTCTCCGAGATTTCATAAGTGTCTCTGATAAAGTCTTTCTTCTCAGTTGAGCTAACAGTGGCAAATATATCAGCACCAATGAGCTGAGCAAGCATGATGGCGGCTTGACCCACTCCACCAGCAGCAGCGTGAATCAAGATCGTCTCTCCCTTCTGAAGCTGAGCAACCGTCCGCAAAGAATATAATGCGGTGCAGAATACGACTGGAATAGTCGCTGTAGTTGCGAAACTCATGCTGTCTGGTATCTTCGTAGCGAGAAGAGACGGTGTGCGGACGCAGTTCGCAGAACCACCATCGACAAGGGCACAGATCCTGTCGCCAGGACTCAGACCAGTCACCTGTTTGCCGACTGCTGTGACAATACCACTGCACTCTGATCCGAGTTCTTGACCTGGTATTTGACCGAGTCCAATCATAACATCTCGAAAATTAAGCTAAAAGATTATCAGCCAATACTGTATGATAAGAACATTTGTATGCTTACACCGGTGGCCTTAATATCAATATCAATCTCGTAGTCGCCGATAGGCTTTGCGGAGTCTTCGTCGTCCTTGAAATAGAGGCTGTCCAGGAGACCCGGGGTGCCGAGCCTCAACTTCAAATTTTGTGCAACCCGATTGAAGGGCTGGAGTATGGAAGCAGCTCCTCACGTCTCGTGCATGACAAAGTCATCTCCTTTTTCATCAAGAACGGCGCGAGGTATGTACACGACCCCATCTCGCTCCAGATACTCGCAATCTGCATCGGAGCGAGCGGTTCCGGTCGCGAAGCTGTGGCTGTACAACGATACAACTGATTCAACGAGATTCGAGCTTGGTACCTTGTCGTTGCTATCGAAGTCCAGCGTTACAAAATGAACACCAGCATTCTCTGATCGTACCGCTCTGGCGAGACCGGTGCTCATCGCTACGTCAGAGTTTCGGTGAGTCGCACCATGTGTAACCCATAGTAAGCCCTTGGCAGCTAATATTGTCTTCTGCCATCCCAGAAAGTCGGCTTTTGCCAGACCTCTCTAGATATCGTTATCTAAGGGTACATAGATAAGGTACTGATCGAACGAGTTGAGGAATTGAATCGATTTCACAGCTACATCTTTGCCTGTCAATTCTTTCAATGGGTTTTGGAGCTCAGGAATCAAGACTTTATCAGAATTATCGTCAATAACGATGGTCGGAATGGGTAGGCATGGCTGTTGAGTAGCTTTCGCAGCAGAGATCATGGCGCTACCGCCAGTGACGCCACCCGGATTGTCCGATAGACTCCCATCTAAACCAGAGAAGCCCGTTCGCGAAAGGAGATCGTCCCACTGGTGTTCATTCAGGGTTGGGCCATCTTGACGCTCAGGCTCTTCGCTAGCCCACCATCCTATCCATGTCGGTATACTCAAGCATGCTCCTCAGTCGTTCTAATCTGACTTACCTGGGAGAGTCCCGAAGACGATCGTTTGAGACAAGGAAATCGTCGTTGATTCTAACACAATGAGCTTAGCTCCGTCTTTGAGGAGCCTCCTGCAGTTCTTCATTGTGTTTTCCATGTTCGAGGTTGCGTGCAGAACATTCGATGCCACAACTAAGTCGAAAGTACCGGCTTCGAACCCCTGCTCAATGGGGTTTTGCTCGATATTTAACGTCTTATAAGTAACACGATCGCTCCAACGACTCATTCTTTCTTTTGCACTTTCGAAGAACCCTGCCGAAATGTCCGCAAACACAAGGTGTCCAAACCGTGGTACCGAGTCGTCATCGCTGGTAAGGCTTTGTAATATGGGAAAAGTCGTGCTTCCTGTTCCAGCGCCAACTTCAAGAATCTGCTTACTTGGGTTTTGATTGGAGAGATACTTGCCAATCCAGCTTGCACAAACTGTATATCCTTGCTGGAGGCTATGATAGTCGGTATAGTAGCCTGTCAACAAGTCGTCTTTTCTCATGACTGAAAGCGGATCGACCTCTTTGCGTAATATCTGAGGTAATTGCTCGCCGACCCTGCAAACCAATTTGCAGCAGCGGTCCGAGTTTTTAGTCGACTCCAAGAACTCTTGTCTTGCTTCTTCACCAGTCTGCAGCCACTCGGTGACTTGTGATGACGACATTGTGCCGATCTCCAGTGTAGAAAGCCTTTTTAAGACACGGTAAAATTTCTGATGATGTCGATGAAATGTTTCGACCTCATTAGGAGACAGAGGACTCAATGCGATTTGAAGGTAGTAAAAAGCAGCGCGCTCTAAATTCTGAGACTGAGTTTGTGTCTTATTACTCGTGAAAATGTCAGGCATGAGCATTTGGTGCTTCTCTGATCGAAGCAGATCGAGGCAAGGTTCATACTGCAATTTATAGCAAAGACCACGCCTTGAGCCTTGGCTGTTGTCTGGACTGGTAGCTGGAAGGTTGGTGGCTATGAGGTCAGTCACTTCGAGGACCGGCCTAAGGCCGTCTGAAAGCTTGCTGTCGTCGAACACGGTAACGCTGGACTTCATGGAGTTCTTCACTTCGCTCGCCTCGGCACAGGCAAGGACCAGATATGAATGACCGGACGAGATCTGCATATCAGATGAGATGGAAAGGCTCTTGGCGTACGATGGGACTCTTATAGTCATGTTGGAAGCCTTGCAGTTGCAATCTGCAAAAACGCCGGCGTGGAGGCATGAGTCTAGGAAAGCGGGATGTGCAACGTAGTTGGTCTCATGGCAGTAAGGCATAAAAGATGCTGTATCCGGTACAATGGTTCTCGCGATACAGTGTCCAATAACGACCTTCGCATCAACCACATTTCGGAATGCTGACCCATATTGTGTACCTAGTCGTGCCAGAACATTGTAGGCTTTGGCATAGTCAAATTCAGCTCTGCAGACTGCTTCATATTTTGACAACATGTTGGACTGTTCCTGCGAATGATGTTCCAACTCTCGCTGACCGTCAATGGGATTCGTGTTTCCCTTATCGGATACAATTGTACAAGAGCCAGAACAGTGCTCCAGCCACCCTGTCTCTTCTGTATATGTATAGATGGAAAAGTCGACCCATTTACTTGACCTAGTCTTTGCTCCATCCGCACGTGGCTTCATGGTGAACAAGAGCTCTACCTCGGCAGCCCCTGTCAAAATTAGTGGCTTCATGACCAAGATGTCCTTGAATTGGTAGTTGTAGCGCAAGCCAAGATTTTAACCTCGCATTGTCGCTCGTTGAAAAGCAGCTTCGCAAGCCATTGACATATACCCTGTGAATGGAAATACGACACTTGATTGTACACAGTGGTGTGAAAGCCATGGAATATCTGATAAGCGTATTATGTTTCTCCATTGAGGCTGAAACTCGTTATAATTTTCCACCGGTGTACCAAGCAGGTCGTCCCGTGGGAATCGACGGAACCGATTATTCTTGCTGATTCGGGACTCGTGCTAGTAACGTTTTCCATGTGTCCAAGAATATTTAGGCAAGCCGGAAAGAATTTTGAGGTCTTGATCCTGTGAGGAGGGGTGGAGATTCGAGCGGTTCACAGGGTATCCCTCGCAATGCAACGTTGCTGCCATCTGTAAAACACTTCTAGCAGAGTCCTTTCCCCGAAGCACTGTATGAAGGTAGTTGCATTTGCCATAAGAAGGGTTATTTGTAGATTTGAGAGTATCCTGGAAAGGAGCTTTGAGGGTCGAATGAGGTCCAATCTCAACAAAATATCGATCTGTTCTCGGAACATCATAGCCAGAGCTTGTGAGAATAGCACAGGACTCATCATGTTTCGGGACCAGTACTCAGTCCCAAGTTCTTCTAGGGAGACTTGCTCACCCTTCAGGGAAGAGTAGAAATAGGGACTTGACGTGGTGGTCAGATCCAGGCTAATGTCACCCAGCTTGACTTGATATTCCGACTCGATCTCTGTCATATGGTGAGAGTGATAAGCGGTATCAACCTTAAGTCTTCTATTAAAAAGGTTGACGTCATCTGCGAGTTTCTGGAGCTCTTCCACGGCGCTTTCATCCCCGGATACGGTGACGGATGAAGGGCTGTTGATACAGGCAACAACAACCTTTCCATCACTAACCTTTTCTATTAGCGATTCGACCTGGCTGAATGTAGCTCCAATCGCTAGCATAGCACCCCGACCTGCTAGCTTGGACGAAACCACGCCGCGGTGGTATGCCAATTTCATGCAAGTAGACAAGGAGATTGCTCCTGCTGCATAAGCTGCTGCAATCTCGCCACTCGAATGCCCCACAACAGAGAGAGGCTTGATATTCCAGCTAGCGAGTAGGTCCACTAGGCCGAGTTGAATGGCGGTCGTAGCGGGCTGGCTGATTTCAGCCTGATTGATACGACTATGCTGCTCGGTTTTTGTAATTCCTCTATACTTGTCAGTATCGGCGCCTTTAGATTTGACTTCAAGTATGCTTTATCGTACCAATCAAAGACCGTGGAGCACCTAAATCCTTGAGATGATGCTCTGCTTCCTGAATGACGGTTGCAAATATCGGGTATTGCATTAGTTCACGACCCATGCCCGACCATTGTGATCCTTGTCCTGTGAAGATGTCCGCGAGACTTGGCTGTTTTCCAGCTCTCTTTTGGTTGCTCTCTGAGGAGTCAATACTGTTGATAAGCTCTTCAGCTGATGAAGCAACGACTGCGGCTCTCCATTCGAGTAACGAACGCTTCTGACTCAATGTGTATGCTAAATCTTGTAGGAAAGGTTTGTTGTCCTCCAAAGCCGTGTGTGGGCGTGCTTTCAGGTAGTCTGATAAAACCGACATGCGCAATGCAAGAGACTCTTTGCTTCCAGCCGAAAATTCGAACAGCCATGGTAATTTATCCAGTTTCACACATGCTTCTGGATTTGCCCCGTGACTATTGTCATCGAATCCTATTACCCCATTATTTGATTCTGCGAGACGCATCTGGCATGTGTCTGGGTTGCTTTCCAATATGACATGCTACAAAATTTAGTATATAGATGTGTACTTTTGCCCGTGAGGATCCAAATACCACATTGCTACCTCCAAAACCATAGCCGCTTACAGATGCTCGTCTGATGCCGGGGGAGGGCCACTGGGTCTTCTTGAGTGGGACCTGTATATTGGAAATAAGCAATTATCGGGGATTTATTAGTAGTTAATGGAGCCTACGCACCTTTAGCTTCCAACGCCCCAAGGGAAGCTGCTCATTTGCCTCTTCGAAATTGATGTTGGGAGGTATGACGCCCTTCTCCAGAACAAGAACGGTCTTGATTATGCCAGCAATTCCGGATGCCGCCTCTAAATGTCCGATATTTGTCTTGACAGATCCAACGTACAAAGGCTCTTGTGCAGGACGATTCGCCGAAAGGCTTCTCGCGATGGCCGAAGCTTCAATAGGATCTCCCACGGCGGTTCCTGTGCCATGAACCTCGATATAAACTATTTGTAAAGGATCAAGGCCGACTTGAGCGTACACTGACTTGATGAGTTTTTCCTGCGCAGCCGCGCTAGGCATGGTAGGACCATTCGTTCTGCCATCTTGATTAGCTCCCACATGCCTTATGACCGCGCGAACATTATCGCCGTCTCGTAAGGCATCCTCGAGAGGTTTCAAGATGATGGCACCGACTCCCTCGCCCCGCCCATAGCCGGTAGCGCGATGGTCATAGGTGTAAGAGCGCCCTTCATCGCCAAAGAGTCTGATGTAGTTAGCAACTATTTCATGGTCGATGTGAGTGGGGGCTAATATTACCCTAGCATACTCATGCAAACCATGCCGTCGGGACTGAACAAAACGTATGCACCGCCAACGATTGCTTGCCGAGTCTCACTGCTTCGTAAACTTTGGCATGCTGAATGAAGTGCTGTCAGACCTGATGAACAGGCGGTATCAAGCGTAACACTCGGGCCTTTAAGGTCAAAGATATACGATATCCTATTAGCAAGGAAGCTCATTGAAGTGCCTGTGCCGTGATATACGGGCCCGGTCTCAAGATCTTTGTTCAGCAAGTTTAGGTAGTTAGACAGAGAACCGCCAATAAACACTCCAACATCTTGGCCTCTGACCGTCTCCAAAGGAATTCCGGCTAAGTCGAGGACATAATTACGTTAGATGTAATTGTGTAGACCATTTGGGAGCCTTACCATTCTCCAAAGCTTCATATGTAACTTCAAGCAACAGCCGTTGCTGGGGATCCATAGCCTAAGTGACTTTAAGTCTATACCGCTTATACACTGGAGGTTCGAGCACAGACCTTTGCTTCGTTTGGGCTAATGTCGAAGAATGAGGCATCGAATAATCCAATGTCCTCTTTCAAAAAAATGGCTACCCTTCACATTGAACTATATGCAACCTTAGCGGATACAGACCCATGATGAGACGAGTTACCCACGGTGCCATGCTTAGACGCGTTAGGATGCCAGAAGGCTGCTGCGTTCATTCTGTCCTCAGGAATTTCGGACCATGCGCTCTCTCCTTGGCAACACATCTCCCACAGACCTTCAACGCTTGACGCTTGTCCAGGAAAGCGGCATGACATGCCGGTAATTGCAATAGGCATAATTTGGGTGGCTTTGAATGGTGAGACATCTTGATCGACAGACTCATTCATGGCGGTAGCGCCGCTTGTGTCCAGGAGCATAGCTGTGTGCTGTATCTTGTAAGAGATGCTGTCCCTACTGAAAGTGTCCTACAAAGCGTGAATATTTCGTTGTAAAACGCGCTCAGCGTTCTCCACCTTTCACAAGCCATGTGTGTGCTTTGATATTTGTCTGAGAAAAATGCTGCAACATTAGTACTTTTGCCGTCACTAACTTCACTCCATGATATCGATCTCGAACCGTCCCAAGCCGAGAAACCCATCCTCCAGGTATACAAGGGATAGCGACTAATAGCCTTGTTCACTCTTCAAGGCCGGAACGATAATCGTCACCTTTCCCTTCAGAAGGCTTACCAAAATACGATGAAACCCGTTCGCTGTCGGAAGCATGGTAGCTCGAATGTGGACTTGAAGGTTTTTCCGCAGGCCATTAGATCGACTCGCGGAATGTTGTGCTATCTCCGTCCGAGAGCAGCTCCGGGGGAAGCCGATAGAGGAAGAATCTGGGAATTACGAATAAAAGAAGATTCAATCCTAGGATGCAGGGAATTGGCGACGATCATTGAAGTTATCGAGGCCTGAGATGACTGTAAGCCGCGACTCCCGGATATGACCATCAACTTGGAATTCGTACGTATTGTTCAACCTGTCCAGGCTCAATGGCTCTCCTCCACTATCTTGGATGGGAAGCAACGTCTTCCCAATGGTGCGTGCCGGGATGGAGTAGCAGATAGCGAGACTGGGGCTGATGCGTCCCATATGATCGTTTCGGAGGTGAATCGGGCCGCTCGGTTGCTTCAATACCAAGGTGCTTACTGTTGAAATGGTCCATTGCCAGGTTGCGATTGGCACTATTAATTGATTTCACATCTCTGTCAGCGGTCAGTCGCTCATTCGTGAGCAAGAATGACTGCATACAGCTGACCGCATTTCCAGATCCACGTCATAAGTAATATGTTATCAATGAATGGTTTATCCACTACTCTGTCGTTAACGTGCGTCATTTTTCCTGCTAACGGCTCGGTAATGTTAAAGCTAAAGTAAGCTTCAAGCCGGAGAACGGACAGTTTAAGCGGCCCGTAGGTCTCAAAAAGTTCGCGTACATTAATGACCGAGTGGAGAATACCAGTATGAATCTAAGCTTGCTAAGGTCGTTGGCAAACTGGTGTAGCCAATGGGATGAGCCCGGGGAAATGGTGTGACGGCTTGGCCATCTTCGCCTCCCTAGAATAATCGAAACGCGATTGGAAGAACCGTCTCTGCTAAGAATGTGACCCTTTATGCCAAATCCATGAACGTATTTGTCGATGCTCGCTTTGATTGCATCAGCGATGAGGAACTGTGAAATAGTACGCGCCTGCTATGCTCTTGCCGGCCGTCAGGCTTTGCGCAGCAGTTCCACGCGACAAAGCTTCGGCTCTACCCTTTTACGGTGGGCGATAACTCAATATGTAAAAAAATGGATTTGTTGCCCTGCCACCCCTCATACTAATATGAAGATGGTTAGCGCCATGCTGCCTTATTTTTCTTATTTAAGCTCAACATATAAACCTTACACATATTATAATCATAAAATATGGTTCTTATAAAAATTATTTTCTTTTCTTTTAACTTTAAATATCTTATTTATAATAAAAGAATATTCTAAAATTAATCTAGAATTATATAAAAATAAAATCCTGAATAAGAGTAATTAAAAAAACTTTTATTAAGCAATTATTCAGCTATTTAAAAGCTAACATAAACTATTAATTTTTTGTTTTATAATTGCCAATTAAATACAACAATAGTATAATATAAAGTAAAAGAAAATAATAAATACTTTTAAACTTTATAAAAAGATATTGAATCTCTTTTTTAGTGTATATAAAATTAATAATAATAAAATACTTAAAATTTTACAGCTTTAAAAATATACTATCACTTTAACCAGCTTAAAATTAATATAAAAAAACTTTAACATATATTAACATTTTTCTTCCAATAGTATTTACAAGTCTCTTAAAGAACTAGTTTAAACTATCAATAAAAAGCTTCAGAAAGGCAATATAATAATATAAAAATAGGTTTATTTCACAACATATTTCCATTAAAAGTGTTATATAGTCCCTAAAGATTATCTTTAAACTGCCGCCAAACAAAGCCTAGAGTATGCTGCCAGAATTGCCGAGCGAACTAGACAGATCGAACGGGTCTGTGGAAGCTTTTGAGCTACTGGTTCTAACTAGCTGTGGTATATTAATGGCCATATGAAACTCCATAATTAGGACATTGAGATCTATAGGGCAATAAATGCCTACTTTTAGTATATTATTTGGATTTATGTTAATCTATTAGCTGCTACTTAGGTTAATACCTTATATCAATATGTAAAGGCTTTTCAATGTGAGCCAAAAAAGCCTCTCCATATTAGAGGAGATATAGGCTCTAAAATAAATCTATTTGCCGATTATTACTACATTTTAAACCAAAAAAAGAACCTAGAAATTATTCTTAAAGATGTTTTTTAATATAGTCTAAATATAAAGAACTAAAAGATTAAAGTATTTTAAAAATAACTAACTAAATTATAACTAAATTTATAAATTATCCCCTGTGCACAGCACCGGGGGGGGGTTTTGTCCCCCTAGCCGGATCCGGTTACCGCCCGCTGGTAGCTGCGC